>OY723393.1:31134193-31181693 GCA_963210295.1 Ophion ellenae | reverse complement strand
TTTCACCTTTCTCCAACTGAATATCACCATTTTTAATCCAAGAAACGAGAAAATAGCTAAAAAATTGTGAAATATATTTTTTAGAATAAAATTAGTTTTTAGAATAACACAAATTTCTCGTGACTTTTCACATATTTTCGATTCGAACGTGGTAAGAATTCTCAAACGGCGTTCATCAGAAACAGTGCAAAATCCAATTGGATCCCAAAGAGGACCCTATGTGCGGTGTCCCTAACAAATCCCTATCTATATGTGGATGCATTTTGGGACTCCCCAACAAATTTGCGCACGGGATCACGAAGGGATGTTCCATTTTAGAAGATCGACCAAATTTCGGGTGAAAATTTCCAATAAACAATTCTCAAACGCCGTCAATCAGGGAAATAGCGCGAAATCCACTTGGATTCCAATGTAGACACCTATTATCAAATCCCTATAGGGATGTGGAAGGGTGTGGAGACTCCCCCAAAAAAATGTTGTACCGGTTGTTGGAATAAAACATCCACAGGGGAAGGTTTGCTGACTAGAATACTGACTGCAATGAGCTGACTAGAATGCTGACTGCAATGAGCTGACTGGAATGCTCATTGCAATGAGCTGACTAGAATGCTGACTGCAATGAGCTGACTAGAATGCTGACTGCAATGAGCTGACTAGAATACTGACTGCAATGAGCTGACTAGAATGCAGACTGCAATGAGCCGACTAGTATGCAGACTGTGATGAGCTGACTAGAATGCTGTCTGCAATGAGCTGACTAGTATGCAGACTGTAATGAGCTGACTAGAACGCTGTCTGCAATGAGCTGATTAGAATGCTGACTGCATGAGCTGACTAGAATGCTGACTGCAATGAGCTGACTAGAATGCTGACTGCAGTGAGCTGACTAGTATGCTGACTGCAATGAGCTAACTAGAATGCTGACTGCAATGAGCTGACTAGAATGCTGACTGCATGCAATGAGCTGACTAGACTGCTGACTGCAATGAGCTGACTAGAATGATGACTGCAATGAGCTGACTAGAATGCTGACTGCAATGAGCTGACTAGTATGCCGACTGCAATGAGCTGACTAGAATGCTGACTGCAATGAGCTGACTAGTATGCTGACTGCATGAGCTGACTAGAATGCTGACTGCAATGCGTTAACTAGAATGCTAACTGCAATGAGCTGACTAGAATGCTGACTGCAATGCGCTGACTAGACTGCAGACTGCAATGAGCTGACTAGAATGCTGACTGCAATGAGCTAACTAGAATGCTGACTGCATGAGCTGACTAGAATGCTGACTGCAATGCGTTGACTAGAATTCTGACTGCAATGAGCTGACGAGAATGCTGACTGCAATGAGCTGACTAGTATGCTGACTGCAATGAGCTGACTAGAATGCTGACTGCAATGAGCTGACGAGAATGCTGACTGCAATGAGCTGACTAGTATGCTGACTGCAATGAGCTGACTAGTATGCTGACTGCAATGAGCTGACTAGAATGCTGACTGCAATGGCTAACTGGGATAATAAGAAAGCAATCTACGAATCACTAATACATTTTTTTTTGTTGCAATGGACAAGAATGCCCAGGATGATGAGCTGCAGATTCGAAACGCCGGACTAATGAAACCCAATTCTCAAGTTGGTTTTCTTTTTAGGATGTTTTGGATGCTCGCGTCACAAGGCTGTTCAGCTACAGATCACACGGTCCAACTGCTGTATCCGCGAACACAGGGAGGTTTAATATCAGCATGCAGTCAGGATTCGACTCTTCGAAGCGTCCTGAGATAGCTTCATCGGCATCGTGCCTGTGTTACCCCGAGCTGATACTCGAAAGCTTCGCGCTTATCAGGCTCGAGTACCGTTGATGGCAGGTTGTTCGTACGTAGTTTCCCGCCGGATTGCAGGAACCTACCGCACCAAAGTCTGCTCGTCATCCAACGGTGGCCCTTCAAGGAACACTGTTGGATCGACCAGGTCAACCATCGATCCGTTTTCGTCAGGGATTGCCTTTTTCTTCGTCTCTTCATCCATGCGCGATTGCAAAGCGCGCAAGTCCCGCTTCCGCGCGCAGACGCTGTGCCTCGACGTCAGGACGAGCCGCAAGGCCGTGGATGGTCGACCAAAACAAACGCCGCGTCTGCCAAGGGTCGAAGCAGAGGTGCGCCAGTGGCGCATAAGAAAAGGAAGAAAAAGAAAGAACGAAGCGTCTCATTCTTCTTACGTCGGAAAATCGCGGACAACAGAGTTTCACTGATTCGTTTGTGTCTGTGTGTGTGTGTTATCGCGACTGTTTCGTATTCTCTCCTTGGGGGGAAAATGACACCAGGACTCGGTCACGATCCACTGTCAACGTACAATATAACGGTCCTGAGTGAGTAATCGCCCGGAGTGGTAGCGTCGCGGCGAAAGGTCGCCAATTTATGCGCTCTACGTCCTCGTCGCCTTTTGTTGCCCCGTTCCGTACGTTCGCCTCGCCGAATCGAATACCTCATCGCGAGCCAGTACAGGCAATTGTCCCAGGGAAATAAAATCGCCAGCGAGAAAGCGCTCTCGCGCATCACACGCGAATTTAATCTCGAACCTTAAGGGGTTACGTGGGTTTGAAAAATTCAAAAAATTCATTTTTTTAAAATTTCATTATCTTATAGTACAGTATGTCTAGAATATTCTCCCAAAGCTTTAAGTCAATGGGAGTAAAAGTCTAGGATAGAGAGCCTTTGGGAATTCCCCCGTTGGGAAAGACCGGCCGGGAACGACGCAGGTGTGTCGAATTTTTCTCAAAACACTATTTTTGAAGTCCGTGGACACGCTTTCTCAAAAACTAATGCACCGTGCTTATTGAAATTTTGCACACTTCTTCGAAATAGTATTGCCTAGTGATTGAACGAAGGTTTTTTTTCGATTACAACTAATTTGACAATACGTAGTGTAAATTGTACCAAATATTGAACTATTTTGCATACGACTATGCCAAAAATACAAATTTCAATTTGTTAAAAAATCCTTCGGTCAGTCACGAGCTACACTTATCTTCTATCAGAAAAAAATCGGTTCTTCAATTTCAGGTAAAGCTATCATTAGTTATCCTGACCACCACGAGGACTTTTTTTAGGGGTCTCCGGAAACCAGGTCCCTCCGGTTGAATTTCCCAAATTTTTGGATGAAATTTTTTAAAATATTGTCGAAATGTTGCTCTTTTATGTGCTTAACATTTTGAATAAAATGATTTCCACATTATGTATTTTTAATAGAGGAAATATACTTCTTTTGACCTTGAAACCCACGTGACCCCTTGACGGTGCATCGTTCTTATAATCGGTATTATTATTCAAGGTAACGCGGCTCTCTGTCTGTGGCAACAGCCGCAGCATGTTCTCTTCCAACTGGCGAATTTTTGCTTCGCGCTGTCGTACTCCGCGCCGTCATCGAAAAAAGGCATCCTCTTTATGCACTCGGTCCTCATCGTGGGTAAGCTAAACTTCTCGATCATCGCGTTTTTGGAGAGAGAGAGCAAAAAATTACACAATCGGATACGAATTTTGGGTTGGGATGTTGCGATCTGAGATTTCGATGCGATCGGAAGGTGATTGGCCATTGGATTGGAATGTCATTGGATATCAAGACTTAGGATAGTAACGCTCTGGTGATCTTTGCACGTCTGTCAAAAAGGATTCATACTGCTGTCCGGATGGGCTTGGCACGTGATTTGCGCTCCCGATATATTCTCGTGGAACTTTACCTTTCTGCTGCTCAACATTGGCCAGCTGGTGTACATCATTTATCAAATGAGGCCGGTGAAATTCGATCCGGAACTCGAGGAGGCTTATCACACGCTATTTTATCCCTTCAAGGCAAGTCCGTCGACCATTTTTCACCAATCAACGCAGCCTCTTCCATACATGGACAGTTCTTATTTTCGATACTCCTTTGTATTTCTTTTTGGGCCTGTACCCCACATTTGTCACTTCGCTGTTCCTCAGAGGCCCCCAGAGTGCTGCCTACAACCATTATTTCCTGATCCACTACTGGATCCCATTCGCACAGGCAAACTGCACGAACCTTGTGGCTTTTTTCTAGATTTTTTTGACAGTGTAGATTTGGAGGTCTGTAGATTTTTTCACATTCGTCGGAATATGATTTCCTAACTGGAAATTTAGAAATAGTGGTGGCAACTTGTGATGGAGTCGTAAATGTTCTGGCTCATCGACAATCACCTGAAGGATTGCGTTGCTATTGTCAATTGGACTTGGCCATTCCAGGTCTCGAGGCACCAATTCAAGAGGCTCGCCTCACCCGAATTCGCCACCATAATGTCCTTGCACGCTGGCGAAGCGTACGCGATGCAAAATCTGACGAGAACCGACAGACTGGGCTTGCTTCTAAGTGGCAAAGTCAACGTACTCAGTGACACGAACTTTTTACATCCGATACTGCCGTGCGAGTTTTTGGACTCACCGGAATTCGAAAGTTCGCGAGCCTCCGTCGACGACAAGTTCAAAGTAAGCTCGCGAACGAAATTGAAAAGTTGATTAAAAAAAATTGACACTGTTACACTTGCTATGAAATGATGAATTTTTTAATTAGTATTCGTTTTATTCCGTTGTATAATTATTTTTATTGAGTATACAATTGAGTATAAAGTTGTAGATTTAGTATACAATTTTTATATTATATTGAACAATTCTTTCCAGGTGTCCATAGTCGCAGCCAGTTCGTGCAGATATTTGTACTGGCAAAGAACAGCCCTGGAATACTTGCTGGTGAAAGAGGCATACTTGGCAACGGTATTGACAACCCTGGTCGCTCGTGACATAGCCACGAAACTCTACGCCATGAATAATAAGGTATAATTATTAACCCTTTGTTGCCACACTTTTATTGGCCCTAGATTTTGACCCACTGGGTCAATTTGACCCAGATAGTACTTCATCCACCGGCCATTAACAACCCGTCGGTTTTTATTTTAGAAAATTAAATCACACTTCAAACATATTTTAATATGTCTGCATAATTAAAATTCGGAAAAATCAAATTAGTAAGCTGCAAAAAATTATCGAAAATTTTCAGTTTTGGAAAGATGAGCATTTAATTTAAAATTTGTCCGTGTCAAAATGACCCAGAGTGTCGACGTAGGATTAATATTCCATTCTAAAATAACGTGTACACGTAGATTCCCTTTTATCACGTATCACGATCTTAAATGATAAGAATAAATTAATAATAAATTCGATTCATTATTAGTTATAAAATTCATAAATATGATTTATTTATTAATAATCGTTTATTTATTATAATTCATAATTTATTAAATAAATGCAATAAATGTATCAATTAATAAATAAAATTCAAATGACAATTGATCTGTTGTCTGCCTGTTAGATAGTCACGGATAAAGGTTCTCATTTGGATATAAGACTGCCGTCTATAAGTGCTGGTTTGGGCATCACCGGCGAATATCGGAGTCCCAGAGCCTCGAGACAGGCTCTCATACGTCGAAAAGACAACAAGCTTCCTTCAAACAATGGTAATTTATTTCTAGTCTCAATATTAACACATATTAAGCGCTGGGGCTGGGTTGAAATTCCGAACTTTGAATGCTTCGACGGTTTAAAATTCCGAATTTTAATATTCCGAACTTCAAGATAGGGCCGGGTTGAAATTCCGAACTTTGTATGATCAGAATGCTCGAAACTCCGAAAGAATACTACCCCGAAAGATCAGAACTCCAAAAGAATTTTACACGAAAGACCAACACGCCGAAAATCTGAACACCGTCAAAATAATTCGGCTATGGAAGTTTTAAAAGTTTCAAAATTTTCAATAAAACGACGAATTATTTGAAGAATTTTTATTTATTAAGAATGGATTTTGCGTCAATTTTGAAATTTGTCTAGACAATGTTATACGTTCTACATCATTTACAATCAACTGGGTAGACTTTCGCTGGCATGATCTTGACATGGGGGCCGGGTTGAAATTCCGAACTTTAATGTTCCGAAATTACAAAGTTCGTCAAGATCATGCTGGCGAAAGTTTACACAGTTGACTGTAAATGATGTAGAACGTATAACATTCCCCCATGGAAATTTATGTATGTAAAATATATATATCGGTCGCATATATAGTGACGAAAAATAGTCACTATATATGTGAGAATATATACGTATATGTACGAATATATACGTATATATTCGTATATACGAATATATGACGCATATATGACCCATATATTTTCGATATATTTTTCTGACCAAAACATATATGCTACGTATAAACACTATATATGATGCATATATGAGGCATATACGACGCATATATTTTCGATATATTTTCAATCTATTTTTTTGTCAGAAAAATATATCAAAAATGTATGCGTCATATATGTGTCATTTATGTGTCATATATGACGCATACATTTTTGATACATATTCCTGACAAAAAATATATGCTGTGCATAAACACTATTACAGTTAAACTTAATACAACTTAAAACTTAAACTTAAAAAACTTAACTTACAGTTAAAGTACGCTATTACATATAAACACTATATACAGATATGCTACGCATATCTGTATATATGTGGCATATATGTACCATTTATGCAGTATATATGTGGTATGTACGCAGTGTGTATGCAACATATATGCTAAATATATGTGGTATATATGCAGGGTAAATGCTACATATATCATTGATATATGATACATTGATATACAGTAATACCACGCATATACATCTCATATATAGAAACGTTACGAAAATTAGAATTTGGCACATATATGCAACATATATTTTCAATATAAGACATACATTTCACATATATTACAATTATTAATAAAAGAAATTTGCAGTATATTTTTGCGTATATAAATTTCCATGGGGGTTGTCTAGACAAATTTCAAAATTGACGTAAAATCACTTCTTAATCAACAAAAATTCTTTAAAAAATTCGTCGTTTTATTGAAAATTTCGTTTTATTGAAAATTTTCGGGGTAGTATTCTTTTTACATAAGTATTCTTATGTAATATTGGTGGAGGAATTTTACAATCGCCGGATTTTTCTTTTTGTTTTTCTCTAATTGTGTCCTGAATTTTCTATCAATCGTAGTGAGCGGTGCAAAGCCGAAGGATCGGCTGTTGAACAACCTGACGAAGCTCGGTGCTCCGAACATGGAGCCACTGCCAGAATTGCCTTCATGCGACGATCTCGCCTCGAGCGGCGTCGAGAGTTGGCTCGACTCCTCGAGCAAATATCACAGCTGTGAAATAGTCGACGACGAATGACGAACGGCCTCCGTCGATACGCTCGGCTCGCGTGACAATGGTTCGCTGGAATCGATGAGTTGAGAATTCGACGGGGCGTACTTGATAAAAATCACCTGACCATTCTCGAATGCCTCATTCTACGGGACTTTCACCAAGTGGATCATCAATCGAAATTCGGGAATTCCGGAAAAACAATTTTTGTCTGACTAATATCAAACCACTGCATTGGGGGTCGAAGACAGAGAAGGCGAAAATAATTTCAAACGCATGGCTGTGGTTCCCTGTCTTTTTTTCAGTAGTACGTCGGACATTGGAAAATATTGTGACTTGCCGAAAAATGTTCTCGCACCTTTCGGTGCGAAAAGGAAAAATCGTCAAGAGGCGAATGCACCGCAGCAAGTGCATTGATTTACGGCGGGAGCCTGAATTAGAAGGTACAAAAAAGCGTTTTTTCGGGAATTTTTTTAGAAGGGAAAAAAATAAGTGTGCCCAGTAAACATTGAGGTATTTTTTCATGTATATTTGAAATGTATAAAAAAAAATGTTTCAACGTGAAACAATAAATTACTGCATATTTATCAGCCTATTCCATGTGCATCTTGCAACTGCAGTCCCCAATCGGCGGGAAAGATGCAGCTCGTAATTCTTGGCTGAACCAAATGAACCAATAAAATTTTCAATTGCTTTATATTTTCCTTCTGGGTGAATTAAAAAAAAGCTGAAAAAATTGTGAAATTATAACTTTTCTCAGGTTTGATAAAAAATGTTAAAAAAAACACTTTAACGCGCTATAAAAATTATTTAAAAATACTTTTTCAACGACTTATTGACGATGAAGAGATTTTCATACTGAAGAAAATAAACGTGGGTTTGATTCAATAGGTCATTTAGTTTTTTGCTATCACGCCCGCCAATTTGGAAAAAGCGTGAAAATGAAAACTGGAGAAAACGCGCTTCAAAGTTTCCAATGGGAGGAAATATCAATATCAAATATCAATCGCTTCTCTGCTTTTGGCCTTGTATCTTCGAAAATATTTACAATTGGCCTCTGTAACTTTGTAAATAGATTCTTGGATAATTTATCTATCGATTTAAGTAATAAAAAACACCATTTTTCAGACCTTCTAATTTAGGCTCCCGCCTCAACGGGTTATGCCTAGTTGTAACAGCCGAAAAAAGCTCGTTTTTAGTTTTTTTTTAAATAGAAAATTGGGATGATAAATTTCTACAAAAATTAGGTTTTTGAAAAAGTATCATCTGAAGGACCCTCTGTAATTTTTATGTGTAAAAACATTTATTTATAAT
Organism: Ophion ellenae; assembly: GCA_963210295.1. Lineage (NCBI taxonomy): Eukaryota > Metazoa > Arthropoda > Insecta > Hymenoptera > Ichneumonidae > Ophion > Ophion ellenae. Next base: position 31,173,125 of record OY723393.1, on the reverse strand, counting down.
CGATTTACAGCACCTCTTGAAAAGGTCTTTTGCGGTGAGCCTTTCTGAACCAGGTTATCCAATATAAAAAAAATCAAACAGATTTCCGTAGTATATTAGTTTATCCTGTGATTGATCGAAGGAATTTTCGGAGTATCAAATTAAAAAAAAATGCCGCGTGTTCAAAGTGAGTGTTCATTTTTTGCGAATAAAATGGTCCTTATTCGTTCATCAAATCGAAAGTATACATCGGAAAAAAAATGCTTCAATCAAATACTATATTCGCACATCGAAAAAAAGTCCTAAAAATTTCGGGAAGATCGATGCAGCAGTTCAAAGTTTCGAACGACGCGCCGAACGTTCCGACGGGCGTCAACATAGCCTATAAATCCGTCAATTTTGATCCGATCACTTTGAAATTTTCAGGGAACATTTCTAACACGATATACTGTCAAAGTATATCGGTTTCGAGAAAGTGATTTTTCCACTTTTACTAGGCATAAGCCTTTAATTTGATGAAAGTTTTTTCTCTCTTTAAAAACCATAATTAATACGGGAATCAAGGACAGAAGTTATTTGAATCAACAACAATTTGGCAGCTGTTAATTACTATGAGTGTTGGGTCCACTCGTTATTGTGCGGACTTCGCATAAATTGCGTGGCCCGATAAAATAAATTTCGCGCACCGTTCGATCGCACTGTTTCGGCCTATGCGAATGTTGCACGTCTTCGTAATTTCACATTATCGAAAACGCCACCAAACTGTAAGCGACGAGGCAACGTTTATTTTTCTTTTTCGTGTTTCGATTTTGCCGAGCTCGTTTTTCACGATGCCTCGTCGAATTTAGCAATAACGAATTTATACGATGTTGTAAAGCGTTGTTTATTATAATCACCGGATTAGTTGGCTATACAAAAACGATTATTGTAATTATTATCTTGTTGTAATAAACGTTTGAATAACACGTTTCGCCTTGCTCGTATTTTATCGCGGCGGCGATTAAAATTGTAAATGGAGACAAATGGCCCCCCGCGTATGGAGACGAGCGTCAGAGGAATGTTTTATCGCCGCGTTAAATCGTGGCCAACATCCAAAAGTGAAGGTTCGCGAGTAAGCTCCTTTCCAGCATCGCTTTTGTTTTCTTTTCATTCTTCTTTTCATCAGTTCGTGCTCCATTTTCGAATGTTTCGTATTCGCAGCTTTAAATCGCCGGAAGTCGGTGCGATTTATATTCGAAATAAAAAAGGCAAAGAAAAATGTGAAAAACAAGTCGAACGGGGTGCAAAGAATTCCGTGTGGCTCGTATGATGAAGAGCTGCGATTATTGTCATTCGGTGCATCGACTATTCATCTGCGTTACGAATAGCCGTGTCCGCTCGGACACGACCCTCCGTTTGTTTTTCACACAAAAACAACAAAAAAAAACAACGCAAAAAAAAACAAAAAATGACGAAGTGACCGCGGGTTACAGGACACACGCGATACCCAAAAGGTGGCAATTTGTAAGGAGGGAAACGAAACCGCTGTTATTCTGGCACTGGACCAAACCTCGTTCATCTTTTGGGATCGTGCTGAGTATAACATCGTCCGCCCCCCCACCCCCTCAAAAAAAGGAAGCAAATCTCATCTATTTGGCCCGGGCGGTACGAAATCTTTCGGCGAAAGGTTTAATCGGTTATGATCTTTTCATTTTTGCCACAGTGCTTCTCAAAATCGAGCCCTTCCACGATTTATCCCCGAAACTTCCGGCGAGCCAACTCCGCGACGTCCATTCCCGAAAACTCACCTCACGAAAATCGTGTCGCTGACGAAAAATATTAGAATCCATCAAGAGAATTTTTTTTTTTTTTTTTTTTTTTTTTCTCGTAGAGGACTTTGACATTGGGAGGCTTTAGGTGAGAAAAAAATTTGCTGATTTTCATTATTTTTTTTTAAAGGAAATATTTCTTTATCATTTTTGAAACTCAGGGTATGTTTTGTTACTTCTTTTGGCTGTTAAATGGTATTTTTTAAATCAATCTTTAAAAATGTCAGACCGCTTCTGGTGAAATTTGGTGAAAATCTTGCGAACCTTATTGTCTAAAACATGACCCTAAATCTTTTCGAAATAAAGAAAAAAAATTTATTGCAAAATATAGCCATTTAGTCGGAACATTCAATTTTTTGTTTCAAGGCCTACCATTTCATCGATTTTCAACATTTCTCACTTTTTCTTGGTTCATATTCCGCGTATGAGTGTTAATGAAAGAAAAGCCTTCGTTGGTTTTTTTTTCGATTAATCCCGCGGACGCTACGTGTCACGCCATCTGGCAACATCCACCGCGACCCGTTTAGAAGTCCGTGCCATACCTCCACCATTCTCAAAGACTAATAAAAAAAAATACCATGTAACAGCCACAAGTAATAATAAAACAAACCCCAAGTCTAAAAAATAGTGAAGTAATATTCCCTAAAAAAAAAACATGAAAATCAGCAATTTTTTCTTCGCCCCTTGATGAAACAACGGGCTGACCCGTTGCAATTAATGAGAAGGCTTCGAGAGCAAAAGTCGAGGCGGCAAATTTCCGTGCAACATCGCGACGGCGGCTCAACTCGTCTTAGGATCGCTCGATAAAATAATAGCCACCCCTCACCCCTGTACACATTTATAAAATGCACACGACGAAGCCGAGATTGAAAGAACGAGAAAGTGAAAAAAGACAGTCGTGCACGTCGTTACTTTAGCTGCGCTTTTTTTTTCTTCCCTGAAAAAAAAGTCATCATTATTTCGCAAGATCGCGATCGTCACGGCCTTGTCGTCAAAGTGCATTATCGGGTGCAGCGCGTAACGACTGCTGGAAATGCACGGCGCAAGGGAATCGAAAAATAAGAGGTGTAGAGGGAGAAAAAAAAACGAAAAATATTGTTTCGTGATAGTGCGGAATGGTGTTCGTCGAATAACTCTTTTGAACGGGCTCCGGGCGACCGAGAAAGAAGACGGGAAATCCCGAGTTTTGTGCGCTGTGGCTCGCTACGGCTCTTGTTATTTATGGAAAGTCTTATCGCGCTGGATGAATCTCTTCTGAGCGTCCAGTGCGCGTCGATATGTATATATGTATGTATGTATATGTATATGTATATGTATATATATATATATATATATATATATATATATATATATATATATATATATATATATATATATATATATATATATATATATATATATATATATATATAGGTGGCGAGGAAAAGGGCAGGTGGGGGCCCAACGGCCATTAGGAAGATCGCTTTATTCCGTGGAAGAAATCGTGACCTGATTATCAAAGTCTTGCGGAACGGATAAAATGCCTCGTATATCAAGGCCCCTCTGATGCTTTAGCCTCCTGTACGTGTACACGTATACCGACTGTCCGGGCTCAACACTAGCGAATCTATAACACGTGGAAAATGCCGAAGACCTAAACAAAAGTATAGGAATTTTTCGACCGTTTTCGCCGAGTCCAGCGACAGATTTATCGATCCTCGGATCGTAAATACAGATCGATAGGAAGATCCTGATTACCCTCGAAGTGGAAGTAACGACGGTTTACCCACGGTGTAGAATAAATCGGCGGGAAAGACGTTGGAGTCCTTCGAATGCCCTGCAGGCTTCTTAAGGGATAACACCACACTAGCGGCAGAAAATAAGGGCTAACTTTGACAATTTATTTTGGGAGTATGAAAAAAGGAATAAGATTTCTTTTGAGAGGGTTTATTTGACACATATTAAGGGGAGATATACACCTAGATGGTCGAGGTCGAGGATTTAGAAGCTATGAACATTCCGTCGACCGTAGAAGACCTACACTATGGGCCTGGTATCGATGATTCCATGTAAGTTGACAAATTTCATGATTTATTTATTCTCAAATTTTCAAACGCGTTTTTCTCAAAACCACGTTTTTCAAATCGACATCCAAAATTTCTCGAAAACCAACGAACCGATTGGCCTGACGTTTTTTGTGGTTATCCTATACACCATTATCTAGTACTTGTCATAGGTTTTTTTTCCCGTTACTTAGTTTTTGTTTTATAGGCAAAATAATAACTAATTTTTGGCCCAAAAATCACTATTTATGTTCAAACGTCCGCCATTTTGTCATAAATCGATATTTTCAAAATCGGCTATGACAAGTACTAGATTATAGTATCTAATTTAATCATCTTTTTGGTTTTTTTTTTCAGATGATTTTTGAAGAAACGCCAGTGGGTATCGTATACGCAGATTTTTTTACGACGCTCCAAGGATCATACAATGTCCTTGTATATTTTTGATATTTTTAAATAAAGCAAATTAAACATATTTTCGAATGTATATACTTTTAGATAATTAAAACCCCAATCCGAAATTTCAAATAGTTTTTCTTGAAAAAATTCACAAAAATGACCTTTTTTCCGGCTCCTAGGTGTAAATCTCCACTTAAAGTATTTAAAAAATGTATTATAATTTTCATACAAAATGGCGGCGACCGAGCCCATCTTGAAAAACGCGTTTTTTTACAAATAGCTTCACGGGTGGACGGTTTTCTCGTAAAGTACAAGACTTGGAACAAAAGCAAACAAAAAAATAGAATGTATATGTTATTAGCTATGGGACTGCGTAGCGATTATATTAAACGAATTTTGAAAAAAAAATGCGCACTTTGAAAAAAATTAATCGATTTTTTGCCCAAAAAATAAGCAGTACATTGTTTGTATAAAAAAGAGTTTCCATTTAATCTAAAAACAGCTACGTACTCCCATAGAGAATGTCATTGTGAAGCTACTATCAAAATTTAAAATCGATCCATGCAAAAGTGTTCGAGCAATCTGTCCTCCCAGTTTGAAAAAAGTGGTTTGAGAAAAACGCGTTTAAAGTTGTACGAGGCGCCTGAAGGAAGTCCGAGGCGCTGCGGCAAAATCGATAATTGACCCTTTAAAAAAAAATTCGCTACCGCAATTGGTAGCATATTGTTTTTATGACCTCAAAGTATTTTTTAAGCAAAAAAAAACGATTTTTCCAAAATCCTAGAGTGGTGTTATCCCTTAAGGGATCATCACAGTATTAGGGGTCGAAAAATAGCTGATTTTCGCCATTTTTTTTGTTCGATGGTCGAAATACGCTAACCAGTCTGATTTTTTAATGTCTAATCAAAGCTCTCGTAAAGAACGGAAAATAAATGTTTATACGTTTATTTTAATTTTTTGTACATTTTGTTCAACGGTTAAAAATGTCTTTGAAAAAGAAGTCCTCACGGTGTACACGGTTGTGGCCGTAAATATAATCTGAAACAACATTTGTAAAAAGATTATTAATCAGTATGAAAGCCGCTTTCTTGCTATGGAGGTTTAAAAAAAAATGAAAATTGACAAAATGTCGGCGGTTCGATAAAAAAAAGTATCGAATTTAGACTATTGACAGCTTTTCGTTAAAAAATATGGACTAAAAAAAAGCTTCCGAAGCAATATGAAGAACGGCGTGAACAATGTTGTGTCAAAATTTGAGACGGATTGCTTGAAAACTCTTCCTTTGAGAGTGTATACCGTTTTGAAAAACGACATTTCGAGAAAAACGCGTTTAAAGTTTTGAGCCCGTGTCAGGTCTCACGCCGCTTCTCGAATCACTTTCTCTAAGAAAGGCTATATATAATAGCAAAAAATAGATATAGATCTATTTGCTATAGATAATGCAAAAAAATAGATTTTTTGAAATTTTTACACTGTGATTTTCGCTTAACGGATTATGCCTAGTTGTAACAGTCGAAAACAGCTAATTTCTGGGATTTCTAAAAAGAAAATCGTGATGATACATTCCTACAAAAATTAGAAACTTAAAAAAGTATCATCTGACGAACACTGTAAATTTTTGTGTAACAAGATATAATTATAATAAAAAACTGATTATTCGAAGGACTTTTCGAAATATCAAATTAAAAAAAAAATGGCGCGAGTTGAACGTCACTCTTGATTTCTTCGAAAAAAGGAATTTTTCGCATATGGAATCGAAAGTATACATTGACAAAAAAATCTTCGATCAAAAACTTCATGTTTACATATAGAAAAAGCCCTAAAACGTTTAGAAATATCGTTGCAGTAATTTTTTAGATATTTTTCTCACCGCCTTCAAAAACGTACTATCGAAAAAACAGCGTTCAAAGTTTCGAACGACGCTCCGAGTGTTCCGACTCGCGTCGATATAACAGCCTATCAATCCGTCAATTTTTATCGGATCACCTTGGCATTTTCAGGCAACCTTTCTAAGATGATATACTGTCAAAATGAATTGGTTTCAAAAAAGTGATTTTTCGACCTTGACTAGACATAACCCCTTAAAACACGATTACATGTAAGAAAAAATGTTCATCCTGGTCTTGTTTTCCGGAAATGTGTTTTCATTCTTGTTCATTCGAGCCAATGAAATTCCGACTACCACATAGAAAACTCGATCGGAGAGAATGGAGAACGAGTTGGAAGATCCGAAGAACTAAAAACAAATAAAAACCTTACCGTTCCTCATTCGCAAATGCTCTTAGCGAATTCCCGAATGAATTTCCGAAAGAGCACGCACCCTTCGTCCTGAATAGAGGGAACAAGGAGTGGCGAGGAAATGGAAACGCATACACGGAGTGGCTCCATAAATATGTATACCAGCTTGGGTACGCGCATGGAAGGCTTCGGTGGCTGAGGTATAAACGTAGATCGAAGATAGAAATCACGGGAAATCACTGAAGGTCCCTTTATTCCGAAACATTCCAAAATCCGAGGATATCAAAGATGCAAATCCGATCTCGGTTTGATTGATCGTCTATGCAGGACCAATTTACCAAGGCAATGTTAAAGCTGGAAACCTTATCGGCCTACTGGATCCGAGTCTCGTCTATTGGGCTGATACACGTTTGCGTAGGTGAAGGCATGCGGGAGCCGGCTGGCTTGTAAACTGGATCGTGGTGCACCTTCAGCTGATTCGCATTGATACGAGCCACATGTGGGTAATGTGGCTTTTCGTGGCCTCCTTGGCTGAATCCGAAAAGCTATGTGTATAGTTTCTCGAGCAGCTGAAATAGTTCGCCCCGAACTTTTCCCTTCCGAGTGGCAAGGTCCGGCACTCTCGACCAAGTTCGCCGAAGTGATGGATAGCGAGTGAGAGCACTCCGAGGGTGGCAAGGAGCGAGCGGGGGAGATTGATCTGGCCAGGCGGAAATCTAAGGTCGAAAAGGCATCTGCAAGTGTAATTGGCAAACGAGTGGTCGTTGCTATACCACGTATACACACCTGTACCTACACGTGTGCATAGATATTGCCGAGTGAACGCTAGAAAAGGCTGCAGTTGTCAGGATCCGGCCCTTTCGCCCACGACCCCATTACTCGCGAACGCCAAGGATATCTTCGCCACCATTGCTGTTTTCCACTTTCGCAAGGACACGCGTGCCCTCTCGTGGATCAGCGAGTAAGACCGGGCACGTCCACCGTTTCCGGTCCACCTGAATACATCGAAGGTGTCATAGTCCTTCAGCGCTACCGGACTCAGACAGCCATCAAGCGTCTTTTCCTCATTGGAGCCTTCACTTGGATTCGGAACACACATGTTTCCGGACGCCAATTAGTTCCGGGTTCACCGCCCATCCTGTTCGGCAACCCCATCCCCACTGACCCCTTTTTTGTCCCTTTTGACACTCGCCATTTCGGTATGGAGGTATTCGTGAATCGTGCAAACTTAGGGAGGGTAGCAAAGTTGGTGGACCTTTGACGGCGATAATTAAGAATGAAACGGGGGCTGTCGGGCTTGATGTGCTGAACAGGGTGTTCACCACACCGTGTCACGCACGTCCCGTCACACACGTGAACGATGTCCGATGATCCAGCCTCAGCACGCGACGCTTCGGACTGTATATAAAAAAAAAAAAAATGGTAGAAAAAAAACGCGGCTGCTCCCTCTCCATCGGTGCTATCTACGGCCATCGTTCGTGCGAAGACGGTAAATTGTGGGTTTGCACGTTCGCGAACTGTACAGTTCGGAGTGAACGAACGTGAATAAGAGAGAGGACACAAATGATAGAAACATTTGTATCGGAATAACGAGGGGACACGAATACGTAAATTGTCCTGTCTTCGTAGCATTGATGTTAGGGGGGATATCCATTTAGACAAGAAAAAATAAGCAATGTTGAGGGATTTTTTAAACTGAGAAATAATTATTCTACAATTATCAAACTTTAGGTATACTTTAATCGTATATTTGAGTATGGAAAACAATTTTTTTTATTAATTCATAAATCAAAATGACGGAGCTGTGGCAGAGTGTTACAGGAAGGTCGCCGCGGGAGTTGCGAATCGGCGTGCAGTCGAGCTTCCCGCAGACTTTGATTTGCAAAAAAATTCAAACATTTTTTCAGTGAGAACATGTATAGTTTCTATGTGACGGTAATGAAAATGAAGAAACTGCAAATTTGAGAAAATGGCACGCGTATGAAAAAAAATCAACATTTCACGCCACATTTCTGTAAAATGTGGATGGAAGAACGATTTTTTTTCCAATTTTTCAAAAATAATTCTCGTCAAGTAGAAGGTACCAATATTATGAATATTTCTACCAAGTTTCAACTCAATCGGCTTGATAGTTTTTGAGTTATCCTGCACGCCAATTTCGATAATGCAGTTTTGAGGAAATCGCGTTTGAAGTTCACGCCCGCTTGGAATCCGAGCGGTGAGGCACAGGGTTGACGGGCTGTTTGAAGTATTTCGAATTTTGCTTTGAAACTTTAGGAAAATATTTACTTATATAAGTTATTGCTTATACAAATATTTTACTTTAGGAAAATATCGTTTGAAGAAAAAAAAAAAAAGAAATCGATTTTTTTATCGTTGCAAATGTATATCTCGCTTTAGGGGGCTTCTCACTTTAGACGCTAAAAAAGGCTATTTTCATGAATCTTTTTGATAGGTTTATATTATAGATATTGATATAAAAGTTGTTACACTTAGTAAACACACTTTATAAATACATTTTTTAAAATTATTTATCTAAATCACTATAGACGAAAATGGTAATTAAAAAATGTCCTAAAAAATTGTATGTCTGCGCTGTTGATGAAATCTCGGAGATGGATCATCCGAAACAAAAAAATCAAACGGTTTTAGATTCAGTATGTTACTGGCTATAGCGCATATAAAACGATCTTTGATATATGCAAAAAGAACAAAATGGCGGATTTTTTTCGAAAAAACAAAAAATAACTTTTTTTCACCGTTTTTGGCAAAAAAAGTTAATATAAAAAATGTTTAAATCCTTGATATGCGCTATAGCTATAGTTGCAATGAATGTGTCGTTACAATTTCATAAGGATCGGTTCTGTAGTTTTGAAGATTTTATCAACAAGCCGTCGAAAAACGTTGTTTCGAGAAAAACGCGTTTAAAGTTTGTTTGGGTTACATAAATACATAAAAAAAATTTTTTATGTATTGCGAAAGTGTATCTATTAAGTGTAACAACTTTTATATCAATATCCATAATATAAACCTATCAAAAAAATTGATGAAAATGGCCTTTCGGCGCCTAAAGTGAGACGACCCCTGGATTGATCAACGGCCTCTGCGGTTCGATGTGGTGCCGATTGCTGGCTAGCGAAAAGTCCTGACCTCTGGAACCCTTGATGGACGACCGTAGGACTTACGCCCTTGTACTTTTCGACAGACGGAAGCTCAGAAAGAGCCGAGCAGGGGGGCGCTGATGACAGCGACAGTCACGTGTACATATGAACCGGGGCTGCACACGAGGGTTGATAGCGGTCGGACGACCAGACAGGGTCTACGGACCAGACGAGGAAAAGAGAGCCAGAGAGGGGGAGCAGAGAAAACTCCGCTGGCTTCCACCATGGACGGTCATTGATATCGATTTGTGAAATCAATTACTTAACAGCTGCCAGCGAATAAAAGCAGAAGAAAGACGTCGCGACGTCTTTATAGCCCCCTGGTGGTAGACGGTAGCATTGATGACCGTGTACGTATTCTTCAAACTACACCTGTGTGTATACGCGTATGTGCTTGGGATCTACTCTTTCGAGATGTTTACCAAGCAAAGGAAGCTACCAGTTTTACTACCGGACTGCAGGCGCTATCATGCTGGATGTTATATCAAGGCTCGTAAAAGAGCCTCGAATAGGAATGAGAACGAGATCGAAGGAGGTTATGTTCCTTCTTTGGCTCAATATTATCCTTCGGCGAGGGATGAAGCGCTTCGGAAATTTTGCTATCTCGTTAACCAATCCATGTTTGTTCTTCCTGCCTCAAGATGGGTCAATTCGATTATTGTGATTGGGGAATAAAATATGCATTTATGGCTTCTGCCTAGTTGTAACATTTGGAAACAGCTGATTTTTTTATTTTTTATTAGAAATTCGTCATGAAACATTTCTGCAAATTTAGGTTTTTGATAAAGTTTCATCTGAAGAACACCCTGTAATTTTTTGTGTAAAAATATTTGTTGTGTTACATTTTGTTAGATATTAAATTTTGTAAAAAAATTGTAAATTTTGTTAAAATGTTAAATAAAATTTAAGTTAAGTAAATTTTTGTTAAACTTTGTAAAAAATTCAAATTTTCAAAAAATGTTAAATTTAGAAAAAAATGTTAAATTTTGAAAAAAAAAATGTTAAATTTTGAAAAAATGTTAAATTTTGAAAAAAATGTTAAATTTAAAAAAAAATGTTAAATTTTGTTGAAAAGTTCAATTTTGTAGAATGTTAAATTTTGTAACAAAGTTCAATTTTGTAAAAATGTTAAATTTTGTGTAAAAATATTTTGTCATGATCGATTTACAGCCAATGTCCGCGAAGCACCTCTCTGAAACGTCTTTTGCGGTGAGCAAAAGAACCAGGTTTTCTAATATAATAAAATCAAACAGATTTCGTTAGTATATTAATTTGTCCTATGATTAATCGAAGAAATTTCGGAAATATCAAATAAAAAAACAATTATGCGTGTTCAAAGTGAGTTTTGATTTTTGCGTAAAAGATGTCATTTTTAGTTTATCAATTTGAAAGTATACATCGGAAGAAAAATCCTTCCATCAAATACTATAATTTTATATCTATAAAAAGCTCCAAAAATTTCAGAATGATCGACGCAGTCGTTTTTGCGATATTTTGCTCGCCGCCTTCGAAAACGTACTTTCGAGAAAAAAGAGTTTAAAGTTTCGAACAACGCTCCGAGCGCTCGGACGGGCGTCAATATAACAGCCAATAAATCTGTCAATTTTACTCCGATCACACTGAAATTTTCAGGAAACATTTATAAGATGATGTACTATCAGAATATATAGGTTTTGAAAAATGTTTCGACTTCTACAACTAGGCATCGCCCCTTAATGAATATTAAGTGTACAGCGAATATGTACAATACATTTTATGAAATAATAATGTCGTAGGAATAAATGAAAAACTTTTGAAATACGACTTGAATAACTTCTGTAATGAAATATATATATATATATATATATATATATATATATATATATATATATATATATATATATATATATATATATATATATATATATATACACACACACACATTGCGTAAATAAACTATACTAACAGTAACCATTTTTCACTGGGGTATAATGATGTTTCAAAAACTGTCGAAAGGTTTGGAAAGTAACCGTAAAAAAACTACTCATACGATTTACTTCATTTTTTGCTTATTATTAGTTTAAGTATCAAAAACAGTATTTGTCAAATTAAAACATATATATACAAAAGACATATATACAAAAAACAAATCGTATTGTCGATCATCTTATCGATAAATATTACTTATTAACTAAATTATATTGTTAATAAATAATGGAAATTTGTTTGAAAACCCCGTACAAAAATTGCCGGTTTATTTTTTCCATCTGCCCGATAAGATACAAAAAATGTTTTTAAAAAATCAATTTTTTTTTTCAATTCCTGACCAATTAAATGTCCGGAAGTATATGCAATCCTTTCGACTGCTCAGGTACAAAGAATGTCAATGATATTTTCCTAATTGTTTCCATTTTTCATCAAGTTTTACAATTATTACCCTCAATATTGCAATTGATGAATGAATTGTCACCAAATACGTCGATTGCTGAAACAGCGCGGCGTTGTAGCCGTCAACGCGGCAGTGAAAATGCGCGGCTTTTCCTTTCGGAAAACATTTCAATTGATTCACCATCAATACCAATTAAATCATTGCCAATTATCCGTGATCGTTAATAATCATTATTTCACTCCCGATGAGAAGGCCTCTCTTTGCACACTCGTTGACAGTTCGGGTGAAGCAATTCTGGATTCGCGGGGTGAGTTGCACAGCGTCGATGAATCGATTCACGAAATGTATTCGACGAGAGCCGGACGCACTGCTTCGTGTACTCGTATGCTCGTGGAGGGACGAGATTTCCAAAATGTGTGCATTTAGGGGCCTCGTAAAGCCTCGAAACAACAGCAGTACGAGTACATTATATGCGTGAAGGCGAGTGCGGCGACGCACCTGTGGACATCTCGCAAATTGCCCTTTGGTACAGGCGCTCGTAGTACGTACAAGAGCCGGAACCTAACGGTGGTGGGGTTACGTGGCCTGTCAAGTTAAGCCCAACAACGTCGGTACATATTATCCCCATGCTGTGTGCCTGCGAATGTGTGTATACGTCAGGCCAGTAAGCTCGATTACCATCAGAACTTTTCAGGGAGAACTCTTGTAGCCTCCTTCCCTCGTGCCACCTCGAACTTTTTTGACTACATGTATTTATGTACTTGGGTAAATTAGGGAAAAAAACAAAATTTGAACACTTTTCTTTTGGAACTGGAGCATTCTTGATGAATTACGCATTATATATATATATATATATATATATATATATATATATATATATATATATATATATATATGTTTGGTGATTCGTTTCAGGGTAACTTTTTTTTCTGACCCATCGTGCCCGAAAACCTTTAGTCGGTACGAAAAAACGAAGTTTCGTGAAAGGAGGGTGTTGTCAAAAAATATTTAGAGGTCGCGAATCAAAATTGAAGGTTTCCCATTTGATTAACATTGAAAAAAATGTTTTTCTCATTATTAGTGTTACCATTTCGCGAATTTTGATTCGCGATATTTTCCAAGTGGGTTCTCATCGGAAATATGATACTCCGAAATAAAGTTCATTGAGCCATGGCCGAAAATTCAACCGTTTCAGCGGTATCATTATTTCAAGTGAATATTGTGCGAAAATATCTATTCAAACGGCTGTAACGCCTAAGTTATTAGATATATCGAAAAAAATTCAGCTGAGAACTATGTAGAGAAAATAATTTGCTACAAAAAAGTCTTATAAGCCGAGCCCGTAAATTCAACTCTTTCTCAGCTATAGGTGGATTTGAAAAAAAGGCTAAAAATATGATTTTTACGTTATATGAAGCCCAATATCGTCAAAAAAAATTTGTTTAAGTTATTTAATGTTGAGTATACATACTACCAATGATTTTGACATTATAAACAATGAATTTGTTATAAACAATAAATCATTGTTTTCAAAAAAACTTAATTAAAATTTTTTTCCAAGTTGATTAAATGTCACATTCTGATTCAGCGACGTCGAAAACCCCTTAATCAACAGGTTTTATCATTTACAATTATAATCATTTTTTTTTGGTCCGCCATCTTGTTTTTGACTTTGTTTTGCATTTTTTTATGAAACTGATGTCAAATTTCGATTTAGCGACCTCAAAAACTCCTTATAACATCATTTTTTATTGTTTAAAGTTGATATAAAAATTTTTTTGGTCCGCCATCTTGTTTTTGACATATTGACTCATTTTTTTCGAAAAACTAACATCAGATTCGGATTCAGCGAACCCCAAAACCTATATATACCCACCACCATCCGTTTTTTCGATGATTTCGATTTTTGGCCAGGTTTTCGGCGTTTGGAACCACTGTGTGACGGGAGGTGCTAGCTGATCATGCTTGCCAGAGCAGTGCTTTCTACATCTCCATTTCCGAAGAGACTGATTGTGTCGTATCATTTTTGTAGCTAACGCTCTTTTTCTACAGACCTTGCGTGCTATGAGGTGGTGATACAGGGTGGTGACGAGGGAGTAATTCCTCTCTCAGAGAGAGAGAGAGAGAGAGAGAGAGAGAGAGAGAGAGAGAGAGAGAGAGAAAGAGGAGAGCGAGAGAGAGGTTTTGTTGCGCGGCCGATGCTCCTGAAAATAAAAACAACATCGTTTAGGAGTCGCAAAAAACTCGGTTTTGCTATAGTAATAAAAAGGAACGTTCATTTTGCTACCAAAACGTGGCAACGTATCTTGATAAATACGGTAACTTTGATGATTTTGATAAATTTGATGATATAACCTAGTTTTATTCGAATTTGATAATTTAATTGAATTTTGAATACATTTGCTAAGATAAATCTTCAACTTTTTTCAGTGTGCAACGGTTGCATAAATAAATTTCAAATAAAATGAATGTCACGGTGAGTTCAAACCGAGTTATTATTTTGGAAATCAATGGTACGAGAACAAAAAAAATAATGCAGAAAAAATGTGGCTTAGATATTACGATGTTCTCATGATTAAAAAATTATGAAATTCTTCCTCTTGCATCGTGGCATTAAAACGTTGCAACAGCTTCGCTACGTTTGGCAATGCATACATTTGTGTCTATACTTAGAGAGAGAGAGAGAGAGAGAGGGCGAGACCAAGAAAAAAATTGTCGCTCGAGCGATAATCACGAAAATAAAAAAAAAATTGTTCGAAAATCCCAAAAACTCGGTTTTCTTATAGGAACAGAAAAAAAACCATTTATTTTGCTACGAGAAAGACTCTTGGTATTTAGATTAATTCGCTAGTTTTGATAATTTTGATAAACTTAATGATCCAATCTAATATTTTCTGAATTTTACAATTTAATCGAATTTCAATGATTTTTGTAAACTTGCTACAATAAATCTTCAACTTTTTCAGTTTTCAACTATTCAACGTTTAAATGAAAATTTCTAATGAAGTTGATGTCCTGGTGAGAACAAAAAAAAAGTTAACAGTCGTGCGCTAAATACTACGTTGTGGTCTGGATGAAAAATGTTGAAATTCTTTCTCTAGCACAGTGGCTTTGAAAACAGCTTCGCTTTTTTTGTTAATGCATACATATGTGTGTACATTCCGCGATAGACAGAGAGAGAGAGAGCGAGAGAGAGAGAGAGAGAGAGAGAGAGAGAGAGAGAGAGAAATGAAAACAAGATAAAGATAGAGACAGAAAGAGAGGGATGAAGCAGAGATGAAGATAGTGAGAGCGAGAGAGGAGAGAAGCAGAGAGAGACAGAGAGAGAGAGAGAGAGGGGTGGAGAGGGGGAGCTTCGCCGAGTAAAGCAGTCTATACAGTGCTGCCACCTGCTCGGAGGGCGTGGCGCTAGTTCCACCCTCGACCTTAGTAGTCTGAGGGTAGCATCGGACCGCGTCGCACGGAGAACACGCACACGTTCGGTAAGGAGTGAAGCGCGCTGCTGCTGGTGTTTGGCAGCCTAGCCGTTAGTAGTAGCAGCCCGAGGCCAACGCTGCTGACATCCGAGCGACCCCTTGCATCGTTTCATCCCCCCGCCCCGGCCCCCCTCACCCCATCGTTCACCTCACCTCCCCGTTCGATGTCTAACCAGGCGTGCGGATGCGTGCTGTATTATTTGTGTGCGGCTAGCGCGTGGACACGAAGAGATAGCGAGTGACTCGATCACCCTTACAACACAACGCCGACGGATGTCTGAAATGCGTGGGTGAGAGGAGACGTTGAGTGAGAGAGGAGGGAATCAAGTGTATCTTTCGTGAGCAGCAATTTGATTTTTTTCATCGTGTGTGCCAAGCCGCCGAGTGATCGTGGTGTTCGCGCTACAGAGTTCCGTCACGATGACATCGTCGTTGCTGTCATCGTTTTCGTTCGCGAGAAGCTTAGAGATTCCCGCGAGAGCGATGAGAGGTCGAGACACCCGAAGTCCGGTCCTCACGTACGAGACTCACCGTGGCGAAGTGTCAACGAAGTGTGTGCACCAGGTGAAACGAGAGCAGCAGCACCGCCACCACCGTCAGTGACCATCACGTTGGGACGTAAACACACGATGAGATTCCTCCGCAGCGCAACGCGTCCAACGGGTTTCCCTCCGGGGCACGGAGGCTCCGATCTGCCGGAATCCTTTTCTTCATCCTTGACACTGTTATCGTTGTTAGTCTCGACGAGAAGTTCCGGAGTGTCCACGAGACGCTGAAGTGGTAAAATAGCCCCAAGCAAGCAGACTCTTCGTCGACGTCCTCGGGGACTTCCGCTCCCGGTTGCCTCCTAGGTCACTTTCGTCTGCATTCGCTCGCCTCCCCCGCGCAATGAACTCACGATAAAGCTCCTTCCGTTTGTTCATCGACAGTTTTTACGCTCCTGCCACAATGTGAACGCGAGTGAACAAATGTGTTCACATTCGAAGCGCGTACTTCGGGAGATGTGTCTCCATCGAGGCAATAATCTGGACATTCGTTGGAAACACGCGAGCTCACCAACGGCCGCACTTTTTATTTCAACATTTCCAATACCGTTTGGCCTCGAGAGCCTCACCAGGCGGGGAAAACGTGACGAGAAAGTGCACGGGGTAGCAGTGGCGATCGTGAACGAAAGGAGGAACGGAGCAAGCGTGAAACGTACGTGATCTATCTCGTAACGTGACGGGTAGGCGGCTGGGCCAGGGGGGGAGGCTGCGGGAAGGATTCGCTGCTGATACTACTACGAATCCACTATCGTCGCTCCTCGACCACGTACGCGACATAATAGTGACTGTGTGTCTGTGTGTGTGTGTGTGTGTGTGTGTGTGTGTGTGTGTGTGTTTGTGTGGGTCCAATACAGCAGAGACGCCACGAGCGTCGTGAGCATCGCGCGCGCAAGCTTCTCTACCACTTGGAGGCCCCTGTCTGACTGCACACTCACCTCCTCCACTGATACTACGATCTCACGCGCAAACCAAATAGTGGCGAGCCACGCTCGTCCCACGCATCCTTCGACACCCCCCCAGTGATCTGGCCGCTGAAAATTCGCATCGCGGCAACCCACGAGAGTGGAAATAACGCCGACGAAACGAGGAATTCAGTAGTCAGGTCGTACTGGTTAGACGATCGTAATCAGCGAGATTTCCGGCTACGAAGAAAAAAAAGTTCGTCTTGCGAGCTTTTCTGACAGGTGGAAACAAAACGCGCGATTTTCATTTTTCGTACATTCTTTGGGGAACGGGAATACAGAGAAGAATTTTGCGGTGAGCGGCAGCGTGAGGGGGAGGACGAAGGGGGTTGCTGAAGGGCGAGGGCTCGAAGTTTGTAGTTTCAAAACAATGAGAGGATGATGCCGTTCGCGCGATAAAGTTGAGCTGTGTGCCACACGGCGCGGATGGAGGAATTATTGATAATTGCGAATAGTCATCGAATGATGATAATCGACGCAGTGCATCGCGATATCGAAGCATCGCGGGCAATTCGCGCGCGCGTTCGTACGAAAGTCAATTGCGATGGTGTGTCACGCGACTCACGAGGTGTTATGCATCATAGAAGAATCATCAGGCTGCCTCGAAGGGAATAAAGTGACAACGGAGACGATCATCCTGCGAACACGTGACACGAAGCTGCATTACGCCGACAGAAGACTGAGCTGTATTATCCAGCATTCCGAACAACATATCGCATATCCACCATAAGGTACGACTTCAGTGGGAAAAGGGGAACAAAAATTGAACACTTTGGCGGGAATGAAATTTATCATCATTGCTGATACTTAGCTGTCATGGAAATTCCCCGTCACTTAAGACAAAAGATTGAACCCTTCGCCGTGAATGAAATTTATCAGCATTGCTGATATACTTAGCTGCCATGGAAATTCCCTTTGACGTCAGTAAAAAAAAACGAACAAAAAATCAAACGAATCGCTGTGAATGAGATTAATCACCAATTTATCATCATTGCTGATACTTAGATGTCATGGAAATTCCTTTAACTTCAGGGAAAAAAATCCAAACAAAAATTGAACCCTTCGCCATGAACAAAATTTATCATCACAGCTGATACTTAGCTGCCATGGAAATTCCCTTTGACATCAGTGAAAACAATCGAACATAAAATCGAAGGAATCGCTGTGAATGAAATTAATCACTAATTTACCATCATTTCTGATACTTAGCTGCCATGGTAATTCCTTTGACTTTAGTTAAAAAAGCCGAACAAAAATTGAGCCCTTCGCCGTGAATGAAATTTATCATCATTGCTGATACTTAGCTGTCATGGAAATTCCCTTTGACATCAGTCGAAAAAATTGAACCGTTCGCCGTGAATGAAATTTATGAGAAGTTCTGATGCTTAGCTGCCATGGAAATTCCCTTTGACTTCAGTAAAAAAAAAGAGGAACAAAAATTGAACCCTTTGCCGTGAATGAAATTTATCATCATTGCTGATACTTAGCTGCCATGGAAATTCCCTTTGACTTCAGTAAAAAAATTGAACCCTTCGCCGTGAATGAAATTTATCAGCATTGCTGATATACTTAGCTGCCATGGAAATTCCCTTTGACGTCAGTAAAAAAACGAACAAAAAATCAAACGAATCGCTGTGAATGAGATTAATCACCAATTTATCATCATTGCTGATACTTAGATGTCATGGAAATTCCTTTAACTTCAGGGAAAAAAATCCAAACAAAAATTGAACCCTTCGCCATGAACAAAATTTATCATCACAGCTGATACTTAGCTGCCATGGAAATTCCCTTTGACATCAGTGAAAACAATCGAACATAAAATCGAAGGAATCGCTGTGAATGAAATTAATCACTAATTTACCATCATTTCTGATACTTAGCTGCCATGGTAATTCCTTTGACTTTAGTTAAAAAAGCCGAACAAAAATTGAGCCCTTCGCCGTGAATGAAATGTATCATCATTGCTGATACTCAGCTGTCATGGAAATTCCCTTTGACATCAGTCGAAAAAATTGGACCGTTCGCCGTGAATGAAATTTATCAGAACTTCTGATACTTAGCTGCCATGAAAATTCCCTTTGACTTCAGTAAAAAAAATTGAACCCTTCGCCGTGAATGACATTTATCAGCATTGCTGATATACTCAGCCGCCATGGAAATTCCCTTTGACTTTAGTAAAAAAAAGACGAACAAAAAATCAAACGAATCCCTGTGAATGAAATTAATCACTAATTTATCATCATTTCTGATACTTAGCTGCCATGGTTATTCCTTTGACTTCAGTAAAAAAAATTGAACCCTTCACCGTGAATAAAATTTATCATCATTGCTAATACTTAGCTCCCATGGAAATTCCCTTTGACATCAGTAAAAAAATACGAACAAAAAATTGAACCGTTCGCCGTAAATGAAGTTTTTCATCATTGCTGATACTTAGCTGCCATGGGAATTCCGTTGACTTTAGTGAAAAAAAAAGACTAACAAAAAATCGAACCCATCGCCGTGAATGAAGTTAATCGCTAATTTATCATCATTGCTGATACCCAGCTGTCATGGAAATTCCCAACCGATTTCTCTGTCCATCGGCGAGTCAATTATGTCTCAATTGCCAAGGACGAAACCGCATTTGCGTCAATTGCGTAAATTGTACAGGGTCGCTGAATAATGATAGCCCCGTAACTGCCATGAGTCCCGTATAGATTTACCAGCTCGCAGGATATATCCATCGTCGCAGCTGCATGTGCGGTATAGTTGTTGGAACAGCGGCCAAGCGTGAAGTCACGTTTCCGTCTTTCACACGCACGTGTACACCCTTCAGTGTAATACAAGTGTAGGCGCGTGCGTCCCTTCTCCTTACCCTTTCTCGCCCTTTCTCCCACTGCCGCTCAGCCACCCTCCGCCGCTCGCCCTTATCGACATGAATTTGCCCGGCTGTCCAGAGTGCCTTACACATTATGCATGTTATGTATACGTGCATACGTACTCGTGTGACGAAGAGGAGCGTGCACAAGTGCGGAACGGGAGTGCATAAATCGAGCAGTTCGCGAGTGCATGTCGATGCTGCAGTGCCACTGTGGTTGACTTAGATAAGTCGGCGGAACCAGCGCATCATTTTTGTGGTAGTTACAACGTCAAGTGTGCGGTATTAATTAGCATCGGACTTATCATCGTGGCTTATCGGAATTACAACACGTACTATCACACGTGATACTGTATATTTTTATATCAGGGTGATTCAAAAAGATCGACTACTTTTTTTTGTCAAATTCCCCTATTCAGTGGTTGCAGCACGGTGATATAAGACGCCTGTTGAAATGTTAGCCCTTAGCGGGGTATTCCTCTCTGGAAGCCACACTTGAAGGGTCAGAATGATGCATTTTTTTTTCTAGTAACACATTGGTTGGAATAAATTAATTTTTTTCCAGCATGTTGTATACATGTTTGTGGCTACAATGTAATTTTTTCGAAAGAAAATCTTTCAAAGTGTTCATGGTGCTGCAGTTGGCGTTTCAGTCCTCCGGCGGCGAGGCCCGAAACGGCGGGATCTCTACCAGGCTCAAATGTAATCTGAAACGAAAACAACAAAAAAATTCTTCAAACATATCCAACTGGCTAAGGGTTCACGATCCACTTTTCGAAATTTCGAAAAAAATACGAAAAATGGCAGCCTTTCCAAAGAAAACGTCATTTTCTCTTGAAAAACAGCATGCTGAAGTCATTGTTATTAACAAATGGTTGATCCAATAAAAAAATGCGATCGTGGACCGAAAATGACTACTGTTTGAACGCCAACTGTGCAAATTTTAGTCTATAGTGTGAAAGTTACTCGAGATATCAATCCCGCCGTGTCAAGATATGTAGTTTCGAGATAATCGCGTACAAACTCGACGGATCGCAGTAAACCCAACGCACACTGTTCCACTAAAATAGGTGTAACTTCGTCATTTTGTCAAGGTCCGAAATTGGTCTTGAAATATTCTTGAACGTTCACACTATAACAATATGCAAAAAAAAACGATTTCGTGAAGTTTTCAGAAAGGGATACCCCCTTAATATTATTATTTAGAGGTTCCTCGTCGCGATTTTTCATTTCCCATGTTAATAACATGGAGAAAACTTTGCTTGCTACTTTTGAATGTTTTCACTCGCCAACGGGTAAACGTACATCAATGCCCGGGACATATCTTCGCAGGGAATTGAACGCTCGATAAAAAACGGATCTAATGGTTTTATGATAAATCTACTTTTTCGAAAGTTATTCAATGTCAAAGTTGAATTTATAGTAAATTTTTGAGATTTTTTCACTTTTCCGGCGAAACTGTTAGATTTATCAAATAATGTCATGAGACCTTTTTTGTAGATCGTTTCATTTTCTATAACATCTTGGTATTAAAGTATGTGAAAATGCATTATATTTTTAACACCAAACACTATTGTTTTTATGCTGTGGAAATTTTTTTGGATTAGTAAAATTATAATAATCGTTGCTCAAGGCATATGGGCAAAAGCATTAGGAACTGATTTTTTTTTGTCAGCTAAAAAACTGGACCTTTACTATATATATATATATATATATATATATATATATATATATATATATATATATATATATATATATATATATATATATATATATAATTAGTATGAAACTAGAAACGAATTGCTATATTCATTAAGAGAACCCTAGAAGCTAAAAAATATTCATAAGTTTGTGAATATATATTTTTTTAACACCAAGCATTATTTTTTTATTCTACAGTGGAAATATTTTGAGATAGTGCGTATATAAATAGAGTGTATATATATATATATATATATATATATATATATATATATGGATAAAAACTATGGGCAGGAGCATTAGGCAGTTAAATTGTTTTGTCAATTGAAAAACAAACAAAAACTAGAACATAGCTATATATATATATATATATATATATATATATATATATATATATATATATATATAATTAGTATAAAACTACAAAATAATTACTATGGTCATTAAGAGGACGATAGAGGCTCAACAATATTCCCAAGCTTGTGAATATGTACTTTTAAACACCCAACATTATCGTTTTTCCTCTGTGGAAATATTCTGGGATAGTGAGATTATAATACTCGGTGCTCAAGGCGCATATATATATATATATATATATATATATATATATGCATAAATGCACAATAACACATTCCGTAATTAATTATTTTCGTAATAATGCGGATTTTTTTTTTCATGATACCCAACTCCTAGGCAATGCAAGCCAAGGAAACGAGACAACTTTTTTTTCACACTTCTCTGAAATTGTATTACTCGCGATGCACCTGCAGGACTATGCCGGACGCATTCCAACGCGGAGAGCAGAGGGAACGTTCTTTGTCCCTTTTTTTTCTTTAATTAACATTGTTGGGGAGTCGCGAGCTGTTTCCTCGCATTTCCGTTCGATTCGACTACAAAGCGCGACTGCCAATACACTTTCCGTGTAGCGTGCGTTCGGGAATTCGCAAGGCGCAACTATCGCGTTTTTATTTTCATTTACCCGTGGCAGGCAAACTCGGAACAAAAAAAAAAGCTTCGGAGAACAAATAATTTCCGAGCATGCGATATTAGCGAATTACGGTATTACCTGTTGCTGCTTTATCCCTCGGCAGTTCTTTGCCTCTGCTCTGTCTCTGTCCGACTGTCTGACTCTCTCTGTCTCGTTCAAATATAATACTATGCGGTGGCGTCGAGTGAAAGACAAGATAAGCCAAAAAATCGTCCTCAAATTCTCACACACACAGAACCGGAAAAACACGATCTCTTCGAGTCTCATTGTCCATACGTGCGTCATCGCCTTAAGGCGCGAGCCTGAATTAGAGGTACGATTTTTTTTTTATTGCTTGAATCGATCGATAAACTAGCCAAGAATATATTTACAAAGTTACAGAGGCCAATTGTAAATATTTTCGAAGATACAAGGCCAAAAGCAGAGAAGCGATTGATATTTGATATTGATATTTCCTCCCATTGAAAACTTTGAAGCGTGATAGCAAAAAAGCAAACGACCTATTGAATCAAACCAAAGTTTATTTTCTTCAGTATGAAAAGCTCTTCTAAGTGAACTAACAAAGTCGTTGAAAAAGTATTTTTAAACAATTTTTATAGGACGTTAAAGTGTTTTTTTAAACCTGAGAAAAGTTATAATTTCACTATTTATTCAGCTTTTTCTTAAGGGGCCTTGCCAGTGTAAACGCTGAAAATTTGGGTGATTTTCGGGAATTTTTTGGAAGAAAAGTACTCAATTAAATGTTTCGGATAATTGAGAATATAATTTTTGCTATATTTGACCTATATTGCATAATTTTTTCATAGAGAAATATTGAGATCCAAGCGACTTATGCGCTGCCTTCGGAGGCGCCAAAAAAAAGTTCCTCCACTGCTGACATGATTCCGGCCGATTGAGTAGCTGAAACCGAAAAAGGAAAATATGTCGTTAAACTGGAAGGTATTTCCTGTACAATGGCGTAGGATTTTCGAAAAATATCAAAATCTAACAAAATGGCGTAGTTATGAAAAAAGTATGTTTTCTTGCCTATAAAATGATCGTTTTTTCAATGCCAAATCGTTAATTTTCATCCAATAAAAAATATCCTACGTCATTGAAGTGTAAATACATTCAAGAGTACTCCGTACAAATTTCAAGTCAATCGGATAATTGCTCTTTGAGTTACAATGTCAGCAAATTTGAAAAATCTAATTTCGAGGAAAACGCGTTTAAAGATTTAACTATCGATTTTTGCAAGATAAAATGATATTGATGTAAATGATATAAACAATAATGATATTCTTGAAAGTATAAACTGTCGAAAAAGGCAAACAAAAACCGATTTCTCAAAAGTGTCACACTGGTTTAGCCCCCTAATTCACCCAGAAGAAAAATACTTGACAATTGAAAAGTTTATTCGTTTATTTGGTTCAGTAAAAAATTACGAGCTGCATCTTTCCCGCCAATTCGGGACTGCAGTGGGACATGGAATAGGCTGATAAATCTGCAGTAATTTTTTTGTTTCATGTTCAAACATTTTTTAATACATGAAAATATACCTCAACATTTACTTGGCTCACTTGTTTTTTACCCTTCTGAAAAAATTCCCGAAAAAACGCTTTTTCGGACCTTCTAATTCAGGCTCCCGCCTCAAGTTGTATTTCAATTCCCTCTCCTTTCTGCGCGCCGTTTTTCACAGATCGGCAATGTCCAATGGCGATACACGGCGCCGTTTATTTCGAAGATTTACGAAACCAGAGAAATTTATGGTTTCCGAAAAAAAAAATGTCGAAATAAAGAGCGTATGAAAATGCCGAGATGTGCAACAAAAAAAAGAATCGTCTCCTATCCAGACACGCAATTTAACGTGGGCATATAAAAGTCCCCGACGTGATATACGCGCCGAAAACCACCGCGGAATATGAATGGATTTTTTGTTCCCGAGAACCGGAGGAACATGTGATTTTTAAATTTTTTTTTCATCGCTGAAGCTTTAAATAGTCCTCCTGCGACGAGTTTCTCTGCGAAAAGACTTTTGTATGTGGATTCCTAGTCTGGATATAGATGTTTCTTATACCGAGGGTTTTTTTTGTTCACCCGCCTCTCTCCCTCTCTTCCACCCACGCGAATTTGCTTTTACTCCAAAAGGTATGGCACGCGCTGCATAGAATTCGGTATGTCATGAATCCAGGTGTATCGCGGAGACGAGGCTTGAAAACATCGAGAGAAAAGAAGAGCTTTGGATAGTTGAGTGTTGGCGTGGTGGATAAAGGCGCGAGAACCGCGAGTGAATAGCTCGCTTTTCTAGTATTCGTCTAGTCTGCACCGCTTTTTCATTCGCGAAGATTCGTCCCCTCACCGACGTTTATTATTTTTCCGTTTGGATTTAGTTTCCTTTGGCTCCGCAGCTTCCCGGCCCCAGCAAAGCCTCGCGTGCATCTCTTGCCGTTTTCGCTTTTAATTGCGAAAATGCGATTACATTCGTGAGATTAATTAGGCCAAGGAACGAATAAACGCGGAAGGATTTCTCGAGACCGCGAGCTATTCTTTTCTCAAGCTTTTTCATTTCGTAGAGCGCCTTTGTACGGGAACAATAATTCCGGATGGAAAATTTACAATGCCACTTGTACGAGAAAAGGTTTTTTTTTTTCGTAAAGGAAAATTAAAAAAAAATGCTCAGCCTTATTTCTTTTTCTATACAATAAAGAATGATGTATACGGCTCGGAACACTACCTTCGGCTTTTTTCATCCCTATTGAAATCCTCGAAATTCCATATCTCGAGGGCTTTTATGTACACGTGGTGCGGGGACGGTTGATCTTGAGGACAGTCCCCAAAGCACCCAGATGTGCTGATGGCTGACGTCACTTACATATCGACGTAATATCCTTTCTTCTATATATATACACGCTGGCCCGCAAGGAAAATCCGCATACCCCTTTTTTAGTTTTCAAGAAACAAAACCGTTTTAGTTTTTTTTTCAAGTTTTCCTGTAGCATTGATTTTTTATTTTTTTCTCCTTCGTGTATGTGGTTTCTTTGTAGAAGTTTTTAAAAGCGGTTGAGAGGTATTCAGACTAGTATAAGTACAGGCGAACCTCGATATAAGGAGATTTGTCCATTCCCTTCCGATAGACACCCGAAACCTTGATACAACAACATAATAATTATACATTGTGCTCTAATTGCTAATTGCTTGTAAAAATTGCGTCAAATTAAACAACACTTTCTTTAAAAAATATCCCTATATTTATAGTACTAATATATTTTTTTAGAGAACATCTTAAAGAACGCGATCTCAATATAACGAAAACTAGATACAACGAACTTCCCTAGAGATTTGTTATATCTTTAGATTTAGTGCTGTTAGAGCTTTAGTGACTGATCTGAGGCATGAACGTTAGTGTTTAGTTGGTCCTTTATTTATTGATCAACAGTGCACTTCACGACGATAACATGAGCAAAAAAAAACATCGCAAAGAAAATATACACACTAAAGAGAAAAATTAAAAAATACTTTTTTCCCGAGAACCAGAAAAGATCGTGGAACATACATTAAAAAAAATATATATATGTTTTTAAAAAAATTTGAAATATATATATTTTTATAATTTAATCATTTTTATATATATATTTTAAGAATTTAATAATTTATATATATATATATATTTTTAGAATTTAACAATTTTTATATATATATTTTTTAGTTTTGTTATTGAAATACAATCTCGTATTGAATAACACTCGGAAATTTGGTTGATGCGAAGGTCGTTTGCAGGGTCGTGGTGAGTATCCAATGATACCCGACTCACGTGAATCGTAGGTGTTCGAATTTCATTTTACACCGGAAACCAATTTTGTAGGTCCCTTGGTTTGTATTTCCCGAGCCTTCTGGATATTGAATTTTCGGATAGCAGGTTTAAGGGGGTCGTCCTATTTGACAGCGATTTTTTTCGCTCTTTTCTGATTTTTTTTTAATAACATTAAAACACACTATCTTCGAATTTTTACCACACATTTATTAACATTATTACAGTCTCTCAGAATTTTATCCGACAAAAATAACGAGTTGAATCGACTTTACACCGTGCGGAAAACACTCATGTGGAAAAAAAAGTTGGTGACGGCTGTTATGATTCCGGAGGTTTTGCTCATCTGAAATAAAAAAATCAAACGGCATTTTAATTTGTAGACCCGAGGCTACCGCCGAAACTAGAGTAAAGTAAAAATATCGAAAATTGAATTTTTAGCACGGTTTTAAAAATTACGTTCCAAGTTTCGTCATTTTTCTTCGACTTTTTCAGCGTAAAAAAACTACGGTAAATGTCAAAAATATTCTAGTTCGGGTGAGCACTATAAATGTGTTGACTATACCATAAAAATTTGAGCGAAATCTGTTCGATCGTTTTTACGATATCATGGAAGCCAATTTGAAAAATACAGTTTTGAGAAAAACGCGTTGAGAAGTTCAAGTAAGATTTTCACAATGAAAATTTTGACTCACCATTAATGTCTGCTATGCCGGGTCCATGTAACACGCACACATTTTTTGCAATTTGTGCAATTTTTTTTCTTCGATTTTTCGGCCGTGTCACCTGAGATAACCAACTTAAAGCTAGTGTCATTTGGGCAATTTACTTCCTCATTCCGTAACTTTAGCTAAGACTTTGAATTTCTTGTTAGACTGTGTCAATTTTGAGATCTCTGTGGATGATAGTGGATATGAGACCGATTCAAATAGACATACGAGGCGGCTACATTTTCCCTCTCGATGTCACTTTTCGTCCACCCTAGATATCCAACAATTTCACGAGAATTCGTATCCTCGTAATAACGCACGTTCCGCAAAGCCTCGGCAGACGGGAAAGGTATCGAGGCTTTTCTACCTCTCGCTCGGCATTCATGAATATATCGATCCGCATGCTCGTTATATCATCCCCCGGAAAAGCCGCCCCATGGCGAACAACTGGAATGTTTTTAATATCAAAGCAGGATAAAGACTCGCCTGCGCTCATGGCCGAATAATGTCCACCTTCCAAAAAGGTGATACGAGAAAAATTAGAGAAGGAAAAAAAATTGCGCGATTGTAGTAGTCAAAGGTTCACGCGAACGAAGATAATGGCTGTGAGAAAATGGTTTTTTTTGAATATATACGACTCGTATGTTCGTGGTGAAAAGTAACGAGCGATGCCAGGAAATTGCCCGGTAAAAAGCGAATAAATTTCCACTGGAAATTCTATATATATATATGTATACGCTATAGTACACTATATACTATAGCGTATACATTTTCTAGCGACGAGCACGTTTCACATAGGGGAGCTTCTCCATTGTTCCCAGCTGATATCAGCGAAAAATAAACGCTTTCTGAATTATCAGCACCGCTAGTTATACCCACTGCATAAATATCCATTGTTTTACTTGGCCATCGGAAAGAGGCTTCTCTGCCGTGCGAGCAAAGAAAACGGTTAAGGCAGAATTCTAGTCTAGAAATTAGGTAAGGTATCAGGCATTTTTTCGGGCTTATTTTGAGAAACAAAAAAATATTTTTACTATTCATTGGCTCAAGAACTTGAAGAAAAAAAAATTGTACAAAAAAAAAATTAAAATTGTAAACGTTATAGGCCTTTAGATATGGCTGTGAAAAAGGGGTCGAGACGGTTGACATAATTCCAAAGCTCCCATTCATCAGAAACAGAAATAAAACTAATTTTCGTGATCAATAAAAATGTATTTTTGGAAGTACCGAAGAGATACTTTTTAAATTGCGACTGTCTGAAGGTAGTGTATTATTCGCTTCATTATTTTCAAAGTTAGATTTTTTTAATAGTAATGTTAACGTTTTGCAATCCCCGAGGTAGGGGAGATAGAAGGATGTATAGTGAAGGACCATACCAAATTTGCAGTCAATTGGTTCAATGGAACTCGAGATTTTATGTCAACCAGGTTGAAAAAAGGGTTTAAAGTTTTGAGTACAACTTTAGACACCTGCAACTATCTAAGTGTATAATGGCATGTTATACTTACGTTATATTAATCGACCATTCCTGCCTCGAAAAGTGTGCCTTCCTCGACTTCGAAATGATGATTTTCTGAAGCTCGTTCGTCCCTGCGAGCAGCTCCGGCTTCCTTACAAGGAACTTCACTTAGGTGTGGTCCTCTGATTTTGTTGAAACTTTTTTATGTGGAAGAGTATCAAAAACTAAGAGACACGTATTTTTTTTATCGGCGGAAAAACGCTCTTAAGGGGTGAACCGCACCCTCGAAAATAGGGGTGTTTTTCGTCGATAACGTTATCGTTCCCATCTCCAATGTATAGTACACAAGAAAATAAACATTGTTGTTATTTGAATTTCTTTAATATCTCGTATCGTTAAAACGTTACCGACGAAAAAGAAAAGAAACATCCCCATTTTTGAGGGTGCGTTTCACCCCTTATAACCGTTTTTCCGCCGATAAAAAAAAATACGTGTCTCTTAGTTTTTGATACTCTTCCACATAAAAATGTTTCACCAATTCGGAGGAGGACACCAAAGTGATGTTCCTTGTTAGAAGCTTCTGATGTTTTTAGCTCCGACCGGTCGATCCTATTCTGCCATCGTTTGGTGGCGTAAATATTAGGAATGTCAAAATTTCCTTTTGAGGACGTATGCTTAGGAGTATATGTTCTAAGAAAATGGCAAAAAAATCGATTTTTATTCAAATTTCTAGACTGGAATACTGCCTTAAGTTCTTCATGCCGTGGTGATCCTTTCAAAAACCTCCAATAATCATCTCTGACAATTTTCTCTTCTCTCCGTATCTCGAGATTGCCCCATGTAATCGGGCTGCAATTTCCATCGCAAATGAAGCTCCGAATTCGTTCGATGCAATTTTTGTTAAACGCCGAAGACATCGATATTCTAAAGCTTCACGCGCTTGTGAATTGGCCCAAAAACGCTTTGCCAGATTTGTCAATATGGAGGAACGTACACAAAGTTGAATGGAGGGAAAAACTGAATGAAAGAAATAAACTAGAAAAAAGTTAAATAGAGGAAAATAAATAAGGAGAGGAAAGAAACTGATTCGAGTTTTTCGGAAAAACTTTTTGTGAAGTACCGAATCGTACCCCAGGTAAGAATAGACGATGAAAAAAGGGCTCGCCAAGCTCTGAAACAAGGCTGACATTTTTTAATTCAGGCTGAGCACCAGCCTGATTTCAGGTCTCGCTGAACCTCCGAATGATAACGCGGTTTCAGGCTCTTGCACACAGGCTTGGCCAAAGGCTGGTAGAAAAGCCTGTACTAAGCCTGAAACGACGAAACATCAAGGTTCAAAACGAGCCTTAATAAAGTCTTGAGGAGCATTTATGACCAGGCTTATCCCGAACTCTTCTCGAGGCTATATGAGGCCTGTTTTTAGTTTTCTGTATTCTACATCGGGGTAAATTTAATAAATTTGTAAAGAATTAATTGTATTTATTATATATATTCATTATTCATTATATTATTTGTTATAAAATATATATAAAAAAATATTTTAAACACAAAACTTTATTTTATTTTTTCTTTATGGGACACGTAATACACAGAGTGTACGCAAACTCCAGAGAGTGAGTATATACGAAATCTGTGTGTGACGAGAAAAAAACTTTTTTGTATACCTCATAAATATCGATAAGAGAATATGTTTAAATGTTCTGAGCTGCCTCCTTCGCTTTCGTTTTTCGTACCTTCGCACCCGACAAATTTATTGCTAATTTTTTTTTTCATAAAAGTACAGAAAAAATATTATTTAAAATTTATTTTATTTTATCACAACCTGAAACAAGCCTACATCCAGCCTTGATTTTTTGGCCTTAAAATTCACTGGCTGAATAAAGCTTGAAATAACCCTGAGTTTAGGCTAAGCAGCCAGTCTTCGTTCCAGGCTGCTCCAAACGATGCAATGAAACCTGGCCCAGGTCTGTCTCACTCAGGCTCGGTGAAACAAGGCTCGCACAAGTTTGTTTCCATCGTCCGCCTTTTGATTCCCTACCTGGGACGTAGTGATTTACGTTCATGAAGGGCTGCGAAGAAATTAATTTCTTCGTTCTTGCTGGATAGTGAGATGCTTTTTACTTCGATGAAGAAAGTCCTGAGAAGTTTTAGCGGAACGTTGACTTTGAGAAAGAGCACGGCGAGATTCCATAATTCGTCTCTTCTACTCGGAGAGTAATTAAATTCCATTCGACGTCGTATCGCTAACTCTTGATGCTCGTCTCCAGAGCGTTCTCCATTTCTGCCGATCTCGCTATCTTTCTCTCTCTAGCTCTCTGTTATTGGCGGCTCACGCTATCAAAACGAATTTGCAATTAAATTGTTCTTGTACATACACACATACATACATACATACATGTGCACATATATATATATATATATATATATATATATATATATATATATATATATATACAACAGTAGGGCAATGATCGCATTATTCCGGCCAGTTTTGTCTATTTATCCCCCCCCCTCTCTCTCACTCTCTTTACTACGGATCGATTATTCAAATTAACCGGCTTCATCTGTGTCTCTAAGAAAATTCCTCGGTATCTCCGTGAAAGAAACGAAGACCAAAGCTGATGAAATATTCATTGCCGATATTCATTGCGTATGAATAGCGACTAGACTCGCTTGCACGGAATTCACGATTCGACCAATCTTTCCGAAACAACAAAGTTTTAAAAATGCATCGATATTGGAGAAAGTAGTTTTTCAGGTGCACTTGAGAGAATGTTTTTTTTTTAATTTTTCCAAAGGTTCAATTGTTTTTTAATCATGAGTTAATGAATATTCACGAATCGAGCTAAGAACAACATAGACGAAAGTAGATAGATCTACACGAATTCTAAATGATGGGCGGGTTTGGGTTAAAAACTGACACAGAACCCGCCCATGATTTAGTCAGAAAGAGAAACAACCTGCCTTTGGGTCAGAAACTGACTCAGAACTCGCATTTGGATAAGAAACTGACTCAGAACTCGCGTTTGGGTCAGAAACTGACTCGGAACTTCTAAATCAGAACCCGTCCTGATTTAGAAAGTGAATACCCGCCCATAACTTAGAACCCGTTGAGATCTACCTACTAACGAACATATACAGAGCTCCCAGGTCAACCGCCCGATCTCTGAATTCTGAATACATGCCATCATTCTGAATAAAAAAGTTCCTCTGCCATTTTGGCGCCTGACGAATTATCACCAAATTACAGTGCAATCGTAATTTGGTTAGGTAAAATAATCGTCTCGCGCTGACAGCCCGTTATAGCTATAGCGAACACAGTTTGTGTCCAATGATATTGAACTAGTCATTTGTAATATCGCGGAGTAATTTTTTTTTTTTTTTTTTTGGGCGTCGGCCTATATGTTCCTTACGGAAATGATGTCGCGATTAAGGGGCTATACCGGTGTCACACTTCCAAAAAATCGATCTTTTTGGCCTTTTTCGACGGTTTATACTTTCAAGAATATCATTATCATTTATATTATTTATATCAATATCATTTTATCTTGCAAAAATCGATAGTTAAATTTTCAAATGCGTTTTTTCTCGAAATGAGATTTTTCAAATTTGCTGCCATTGTAACTCAAAGAGCAATTATCCGATTGACTTGGAATTTGAACTGAGTACTCTTGAATATATTTACTCTACAATGACGTAGGATATTTTTGATTGGATGAAAATTGACGATTTGGCATTGAAAAATACGACTATTTTATAGGTAAGAAAACATACTTTTTTCATAACTACGCCATTTTGTTAGATTTTGATATTTTTCGGATATCCTACGTCATTCTACAGGAAATACCTTCCGGTTTAACGGCAATTTTTCCTTTTTCGGTTTCAGCTACTCAATCGGCCGGAATCACGTTAGCAGTGGAGGGACTTTTTTTTACCGCCTAAGTTTCTTGGACCTCAATATTTCTCTATGAAAAAATTATGTAATATAGGTCAAATATAGCCAAATATAGTCTTAATTTTCCGAAACATTTAATTGAGTAAATTTCTTCCAAAAAATTCCCGAAAATCGCCAAAATTTTCAGCGTTCACACTGCTATAGTCCCTTAACTGCAGTGTTGCCGAATGGCAAAGGTGAAACTGCATGGTTACAAAAATCCATTCTCAATGGTATAACCGTGTGTTTTTTTCTTTATTAATTATCCCAAGAAAACAATTGCCGAGGTTTACAAGGCTCGTATTTTAAAATGTTCACAAACGTTGGCAGTATCGGAAGAACTATTTTTAAATATCGCCATGTGTTGCTTGCCGTCAGCGCGAGACGATCGCACTGTAATGTGGAAACGGTTCGTCAGACGCCAAAACGGCGAAGGACTTTTTCGTTCAGAACGATGGCATGTATTCAGAACTCAGAGATCGGGCGCTTGACCTGGGACACCCTGTATAAGCGGAATTCGAGTATCGGAGACGTCAACGACTGAGGGTCCCGATGTCACAAGACTCGCTTCGAACTTCGGTCCAGTTCAATCGGCAACTTTTCAAACTTTGTCGATCTCAGCTCCGTAATTTCACGCCGTAATCTTCACGAGTTGACGATGTACCTGCACATGTATATATACACATTTACAAAAAGTCTGCGCTCTCCGTGAGAAAATGACCGTGTTGGCCGCCTCCACACCGTGCTTTCTATATCTGCCTAAATTTGGATTCAAATCGTGAGACATTTGTACAATTGAATCCACAAGTGGCGCATCCGTACAGGTGCGGGGGGGGGGGGGGCGCACAGCCCAAAGCCCACTTTGCGCTTAGCTGGAATTTGAGTGCGCGCTAAAAGGGGAACATGAAAAAAAAAAAAATAAAGGGAAAAGGAGGGCGAGAGATAGAAGGAGAGACAGGGGATGGGAAAACGGCAGACAAAAAGTGTGGCAGGATGAGTGGGAGTAGGGGATAGGTCGGGAAGAGTACAAAAGAGCATATCCGTTCAATGACCATACACCCTCCCTTCGTGTACGGGGTAAGAGCTTTTTCCACCCCGTGACGTCGTCACAGACGAGGGTGTCTGGCATACACACACCGGACGTTGCGTCGCGAGAGTTCGAGCTCCGCATATCGAATGCTTTCAGGTCACCTCGAGAAAACATCGCTTTTTTCCCGATTCCTATCTCGGATCAAAACTTTTCTGAAACTTGACGCAAGGCGTCGTTACCACTCGCTCGTCCCCATTGACATAACCTACATCTACCTAGAGACCCGAAATAAAAGACCACATTCCGAATGTTTTTTTTCTGGGAAACGGTTGGCGAAAAAGAAACGCGTTTTTAGACACAAGTGTACACGTATCGAGAGCCGAAAAAAAATCAGCAAAAAATCAAGAAGAACAACATAAACATGGCCACCAGCAGATGGTGAAATTTGTTCGCGACGTTTGGCGGTGGACACCCACCAGCTTGAACGGTCCGCCCGAAGTCGGAAAACCAAACGGGTTTTTCAAGGTGATAATAAATACGAGTCGTTGACGATCGCCGATTTTTGATACGTTTTTTTTTAACAACGTGGCGATGAATTGAAACCTCGAGCATACAAAATCTGTGAAAAAATCGGTATTTTTACGTAACTGTTAAAAAATGAAGATCGATTTCGAGTAAGTGAGATCGTCAACGACCTTTAAATGTTTCTCGTCGTATCTGCTGTAAATTTGGAAATAATCCATCGAGTGGTTCTCGAGATATCAAGTCCACGGACTTTGAAAACAGTGTTTCGAGAAAAAGGCGTTTAAGGAGCTATTCTGCTGTGGTGGGATGAAAAATCAAATTTATTTTTGCATTTTTCAACTCTATTCCATGATAGAATTAATATCCAATTGCTTGTAAAGTCGATTTCCACTTTGTCGACTCAGTTCAGCGCATTAAGGCGAGAAATCCCTTAAGAATTGACAAAAAATCGATTTTTTTACATATTTCGAAAGTATAATACCCAAAGAATATACTGACGAAAGGAAAACTCGAAATATTGAATATTTGCGGAGTTATCGCATATAGTCTAGAGCGCGGGGACAGCATGCGGTCAGGTAGCGAGTCACATGTTGAAACTCCAAACGCGATTATCTCGAAACTACTTTTTCAGAAACTGCTCGTGTTGTAGCTCAAAAAGTTATCGACCGATTTGGATGAAATTTTGGGAGGTTACTCTCAGTAATATTATCGGAAGGATATACCTAAAGTTTGAAAGGTAGCGTGTAAATAAATAATTTTTTTGGGGTCAAATATGTTGAAAAAATGGTCGAAAATTCGAACTTTGGCGTAAAAAGGCTCCCAAATTTTCAATTTTGCACTTCTTCATCATTTTTTAGGTATATCCTTCCCCTTAATATGTCAGTAAACGAATGACACTTATTAAATCTTTTTTAGATCAACAGAAAAAGAGTGACAACTGCAGCACTTTTCGATGTCGCGGAAAACAGGCGTCCAAAGACCCTTAATAACGCCGCCATTTTGTTGGTCATCCCAAAAAATTTTTTTCAACTTGACAGTTATAATAAACTTATGCCCAAATTTGAAAATGATCAGATTATTTTATGCCCTCTAAAAAAATTCCCGAAAAATACCTATCAGTATGGCTGCCCGCTGCGCGATCCTGGCAGCTGTTTTTAATGTATACCTGAGTATACACATATACACGTATACTTCTATATATTTACTGTATATTCGTAGTCTCCCCTTTCACTGTGTGGGTAAAAGGACGCTGTACCGGTTAATATTGTGTAGTATAGTATAGTAAACTTTAAGGGAGACTTTGTCCTTGGAGTGCCATATTTCAGGTGTTTACATTTTATTTTTTTTTAAGGAAACGAGTAAAGCTTTTTGAGTGCGGTTTTTTTCTTGCTTTTATTCGTGATATACAGAAGGTTAAAAAAAATTTTTTTTGAAAAAAAAAACCAAAATGGCGGCCGTTGCAGCTCCGCGAAAACAGGTCCTTAAATCGCGGGAGGTAAACGGCTGACATCACTGCCCCCTCTTTGTTGATCTAAAACACAAATTCAAAGCATATTATCAATCTGTGACCCTTTGGTCATGGAATGACGGATGGGTTTTTCGTTTAGTACAAATTTCGGAAAATGGCGGCAATTTAAAAAAAATCGAATTTACGCGTTTTTTTTTCGGATAAAAAGATAAATAATAAATGCAAAAATGTATCTATCGAAAAAAACGATCCGTCATTCCGTGAAGATATATTTTCTGAGTATGCTCTCCAAATTTCAGGTCGATATATTAATTACAGCGGTCAAGAGAATGTCAGCCATTTTTAAAAACGTGTTTTCGAGAAAAACGCGTTTAAAGTTTTGTAATGTGTTTACACAGATGTTTTTATAATTACCGCTAATCGGCAATGCCTGGTCCATAGAGGCATCCCTCCTCTTCTTCTAGCTGCTCATGTTGAGCCGCTAACATCTCCCGCTGCATTTCAAGGACAAAGTCTCCCTTAAACGCGTTTTTCTCGAAACTACTTTTTTCCAATTTTTAACCAAGCGGGCTAAACATTTTGCTACATATTCACCATATGTATGGCTATCACCCGAA
Source organism: Ophion ellenae (assembly GCA_963210295.1). Lineage (NCBI taxonomy): Eukaryota > Metazoa > Arthropoda > Insecta > Hymenoptera > Ichneumonidae > Ophion > Ophion ellenae. The sequence continues at coordinate 31,137,065 of OY723393.1, read as the reverse complement.
CTAGGAATATTAACAAATATCAATTTTATCTTATCCTTTTGCCCGAATTATGACAAAAAACGTATTTTTAGAACACTTTTGTAAAAAAAAACGACATCATTTTGTTATTTTGCAATATAAACTAATAATTCTCGTTCGAGCGATAGCGACACTCATACAGATTAACAATCTCTTTCAATTTTTCGTTTCCAATTACCTGGAAAGCGCAAATCTTCAACGCCAGCAACGTACCTTTTTTCATGCCTTTACACGATTATAAATTGTTAAATAAATATGAATTTATATGCAACAAATAAACAGTGTTTTCCAACAATGTTGTTTGTTCGTTGGGTGTACCATTGAGCGAAAAAAAAAATTGTACAGGTACATGCAACAGTTTTCGAACAAAAAAAATATTTAAAATAGCTCATTTTGTTAGCCGTTACAGTAGAATAACCCCTTAAAGATTGAAGTATGGTGCTGCTACCGCTCGTGCGGCCGGCTGTTAGAAGCTGCAGCTCATTCCATTTTAGGAATATTCCAAGGACATTTTCAGGGAATATAGCTAAAAGGTGATACGATCGATTAAAAATATTTTTGGAAAATGCCATTTTTTGACCCACTCAGGTAAATGTAGCCCGATAAGTTATACTTTTTCGCCTGCACGTTCATCTCGTTTTCCAACCTGTAAATCTCGCTCGAAAAAAATGTTGATCTTTTCGCCCAGGTACAAAGAGCACCGGGCAATATTGTAGCGAGAAGATCGATTCTATCGAAGCTATCGAGACGAGAAGAAGAAAAAATGTAAACTTTCTCATTTCTCGTAGACTGGGTGGGATTCCAGGCAGAGTTTTGGGGGTGGCGAATAAAGTTCTACAGCACACGGTTTGCTCTGGAGTGCCTCCATCGAGAACACTTCGCTGCAGGCTTCTCGTGGCCTCTGGGACGATAGTTAACTGCACCTGGTGCACTGTTGTACTATGCAAAGACTGCGGAAGCTCTCAACATTTTCGTGTACAACAGACATAAATGCATGGACGTGTGTATAGATGCTGACACAGGCACACGTGTGTAAACATAAATATATATATAGGTAGATGGGGATAGAGGGAGATAGAAGACAGGGCAAGAGATCGAGGTCACCACCAAAAGCACACAAGCTTTCGGGAGTCGGTAGAATTTCTTTGTCTCAAATTGGGCAAATCGTCGACGTGACCTGAGCCACTTAGGGACACTCGTTGAGCGAGAGACACTCGAGTACTCCTCTGTGGGATCAGCTGAGAGAAAATGGATTTTCCGGAAGGGAAGGAAAGATGTTTCGTGCTTTCGAGGGGAAGAATTTGTTATATAGGGGAAAGGAAGAGAGAGAGAGAGAGAGAGAGAGAGAGAGAGAGAGAGAGAGAGAGAGAGATGCTGCACATGATACGTCCAAACGTTACAAATACCCTGAACACTATCTATATGCCATGTCCTTATTCATGATCGATGGACTTTCGATTGATTAACGACTTACACCTAGCTTGTGGCCGGAAAAAAGAGACACATTTTCCTGATTTTTTTCTGGGGATGGTGCAGGTTTTCAAAATTAATTTCTTTTACATTAAGGGGTCAGGCCACAGTCACGGGTATAAAATCATGTGCGAATTTAACAATTTTTTTCGTATGATAAAGTGATTCACTCATAAAATTAATTACTCATCTATTTAGTATGAATACCAAGCTGTTAGAAAAAATATATTTTTTTTCGATGTACAAAATGGCCGACTACTAATATTTCATTTTGTTATCTTTTTATAGGCGCTCCGCGGCGTGACATTTAGCATCTACAATTTTTTACCTAGAACAAAAAACAAAAATTCTCGTCAATCTACAGTAGCATACCTAGTAGAGATATTGATAATATTGGTACCTTCTACTTGAACAGAATTGTTTTTAAAAAATTGGAGAAAAAACTACGTTTTTAATCCACATTTCACAAAAATGTTGCGTGAATTGGTGATTTTTTTTTGTAAATGCGTGCCATTTTCTCAAATTTGCATTTTCTTCATTTTAATTACCGTCACATAGAAACTATACGTGTTCTAACTGAAAAAATGTTTGAACTTTTTTCCACATCTAAGTCTACGCAAAGCTAAACTGCACGCCGATTCGCAACTCCCCCGGCGACGTTGCTGTAACACTCTTCCACAGCTCCGTCATTTTGATGATGAAATGATTAAAAAAAATTGTTCTGTATGCTTAAATATACTATTAAAGTATACCTAAAGTTTGATAATTGTAGAAAAATTATTTCTTAGTGGAAAAAATCCCACAATATTGCTTATTTTTTTCCTGTCTAAATGAATAGCCCACCTTAAGGGGCTAGGCCACAGTAATGGGTATAAAATCATGTGCGAATTTATCATTTTTTTTTCGTATGAAAAAGTGATTCATTAATAACATTAATTACACATCCATTTAGTATGAATATCAAGCTGTTAGAAAAAATATATTTTTTTTTTCGATGTACGAAATGGCCGACTGCTAATATTTTCTTTTGATATCTTTTTTTTAGGCGCTCCGCGGCGTGACATTTAGCATCTGCATATTTTTACCTAGAACAAAAAACAAAAATTCTCGTCAATCTACAGTAGCATAACTAGAGAAGTACGTACGGAATTTAGAAAATATTGTTTTATTCAAAAGTCGTAGGTATTTGAACTTGAGACGGAATGACACCTCATCGCGGTCGGTATGGTAGAACAATTATAGATACCCAAAAATCTCTGAAACGGCTCTTCAGATCCCGTCGGAACTTTGCCAAACGACGTCAAATAGATAGACGAACAGCTGTCTGACCCTCAAATTTTCTGAATTTGAGAAAAAAAATGTAGATTGGCTTATGATAAGTCAA
>OY723393.1:30951693-31129193 GCA_963210295.1 Ophion ellenae | reverse complement strand
AGCGTCTATAATAGTACCTCAGCTACTTGATATTTTTGTGTCAAATGTTTTCTTAATAAAGATGACAATTAGATTGTGAAAATTCGTTGTTTTTCATTTAGTGCTATTTACAATGCATCGAATATTAATTTTTTTTTATCAAAATGTTGTCAAAGTAACCCTTAATCTTTGACATAAGTTGCATTTCAATGCAGAAATCCGACACTCGAGGTTACATTGACAATTAAAAAAATATATATAAAAAATTATGGGTGGTTGGTGAGGCTTCTGAACCAGGGTATTTTATATAAAAAAAATCAAACAGATTTCGTTAGTATATCAGTTTATCCTATGATTAATCGAAGGAATTTCCGAGATATCATATTTAATAAGAAAATCTTCAAATGAGAGAATTGATTTTTGCGAAAAAATTAGCATTTTTCGTTTATCACATCGGAGGTAGGTATATATAGGGAAAAAATTCCTCGATGAAATACTATATTTTTATACGTAGAAAAAGCCCTAATTCTTGACAGCCTATAATTCTGTCATTTTTTATCCGACCAGCTTGACATTTTCAGGAAACGTTTATAAGATGCTATAGCCCTAAAACGTTTATAAGATGCTATAGCCCTAAACTTCACAGCCTATAATTCTGTCAATTTTGATCCGACCAGCTTGAATTTTCAGAAAACGTTCATAAGATGCCATACTGTCAAAATAGATTGGTTTTGAAAAAAGTGATTTTTCGATTTTTACAACTAGGCGTAAGCCCTTAATGAGGGTTGAGGTATGGAAGAATATATTTGAAATAATGGAATGTCCGGCCATTCATTGTGTGATTATTATTGTCACAAACATTATTATTCTCGATGCGTGAGTACATTTTTTTTCCCGTATGTTTTTTTTCTGTGACCTGAGTTTTGAGAAGCCCCGGAGTGTTGGTCACTCGTTTTCTAATCACGGCCGCACAGCGTTAATTATTTTTACAAAAGTAATCGTTGAACTTTTTTTACGGTACAACGATCCTTTGTTTTCCGCATCTTCGACGAAGAATTCGAGAAATCGTAAATCGAGAAATCGTAAATTCGAGTTTCATGGAGAATACAAGAAATGGGTACGAACAGAAAAGGCTGGCCAGCGTTGAATTTTTCCCACGGCCGTCCTCGACCGACTTCCTGTTCGCGCGCGTTTTGCACCCCCGTGGTAAATGTGTGGGCGTGAGTATATCTTTAACAAAGACTGAAGGACCCCCAGCAGGATTATTCGAAGAGCGTCGGGATACATCGCGTGACCTACTTGAATTTCCACGGTCGGAAAAAAATGAATATCAAAACAACACAAAAAAGCTGAGGATTCAAACTTAATCCGTAAATTTATAACGACGAGGAAACAGCACGGGTGCCTCACCCATGCTGCTTTCACGCATGATACAAAATTCTCTTTGTTTTTGTTCGGCAGAAATAATACGAACAAATTTTGCCTCGAGAAGATACACTTTATGCGCTTAAGTATTTTTTCATTTAAAAAAAACAAAATTATGTTGGTTTTGGGTTTACGTTTTTATCTTAAATTTGGATTAGTTGTCAAGTTTTATCAAAATGGTCTGATTAAAAAAAAATGAAGACAACAATTTTTGTCTTTAATTTGGATTTGTTAAGTTGTTTTTTTTAAATAGGATAAAAAATTGTCGATGTTCGGTATAAAAAATCCGGCCGAGCATAAAATATATTAAGGGTAGAGATATCTTTAGGTGAGGAAAATATTGGTGTTTTTTTTTTAAAGCTAAGATTTCTTCACCATTTTTGGGACTCACAAGGAACATCACTTTGGTGTCCTCCGCCGATTTTGTTGAAAAATGTTTATGTGGAAGAGTATCAAAAACTAAGAGACTTGTATTTTTTTATCGCCGGAAAAACGGTTTTAAGGGGTGAAACGCACCCTCAAAAATGGGGATGTTTTTCGTCGATAACGTTTTGAGGCGTTACCCCCACTTGTAGCGCAAAAAAGGCCTTTTTCATGAATTTTTTTAAAGAAAACTACAAAACTTTTTTAATCGATCAATATATCATCTTAAAGAACATATCTTGAAGAACTTTCAGTAATTTTTTTATTGAAAAATATTACATTGTTTAGTGGTAAATGGCCGTCAATGAAATAATGTTTTTATATACACGGTTTGCGGTGACCAACATTGCGGCGAAGTGGATCATCTGGAAAAAAAATGCGGATGGATTTAGTCAAATATAAGTATAAACTAGTCTTTAATCGAAGGATTTTAAAAAATATTCATTTTTCACAAAATGGCGGTCAGTCAAAGTTAATGGTTCGGTTTTAACGAAAAAAACGGCCGTTTTTTGGCTATAAAACGGCCATTTTTTTTCGAAAAAAAAAACAAATCGAACGATCAAAGACTACATTCTTATGTATTAAATAAGCCTGCAAAATTTCAAGAAGATCGGTTCATTAGTGTTCGAGTAATCTTGGTTACCGACTTCAGAAATGCCATTTCGAGAAAAACGCGTTTAAAGTTTCTCTTTCAACGCGGATTCTTCTCTTTCAACACTCATATATCAGTCAATTCTGTTCGGATCGACTTGAAATTTTCAGGACATATTCTCAGATACTTATATTTCAAAAAAATGTAATAAAAAAAATCGATTTTTTCAAAATCGCAAGTGGGGGTAACCCCTTAACGGTACGAGATATGAAAAAAATTCAAATTGCAACAATGTTTGTTTTTTTTGTGTACTATACATTGGAGATGAGAACGATCACACTATCGACGAAAAACGACAAACGCCCCTATTTTCGAGGGTGCGTTTCACTCCTTGAAACCGTTTTTCCGCCGATAAAAAAATACGCGTCTTTTAGTTTTTGATACTTTGATACATAAAAAAGTTTCAACAAAATCGGAGGAGGACACCAAAGTGATGTTCCTTGTTAGTGTATGTTTTATTACTACTTTGGCTGTCACATGGTCTTCTAAACGGGTTGCGGCGGATGTTGTCAGACGGCGTGACACGTAGGACCGGCGGGATTAATCCAACAAAAACGAAAAAAGTTGTTTCTTCCATTAACCCTCTTACGCAGAATATGAACCAAGAAAAAGTGAGGAATGTTTAATATCGATGAAATGGTACGCTTTGAAACAAAAATATTGAATTTTACCAAAAAAAAATGGCTACATTCTTCAATAATAAATACTTTTTTTAATTTTCAAAAACATTCAGGGCCATGTTTTAGACAATAAGGTAAGAAGGATTTATAGCAAGTTTAATGAGAAATGGTCGATTAGTCTTTTGGTTATGCGTCACACCATTTTTGAAAATACAGTTTTGAAGACAGTGCCATACCCCCGCCACTTTTAAAGATTAATAAAAAAAATATATATACCATGTACCAGCCAAAAGTAGATAAAACATACCCCAAGTCTCAAAAATGGTGAATAAATCATTCCCTTCAAAAATAAATAACGAAAATCAGCAAATTCTTTCTCGCTCAAAGGTATTTCCCCCTTAAAAACATCCGATTCACACGTTTCGCTATTGGAGTGTCAGTTATACAGTGGCTCTTCCGCCTGTGCAGCGAGATAAAAAGAACGGTCGTATAAGCGTTGCTACAGACATTGTAAAGTGTGGTGCGTATACCGCGCGGAACGACAACTTCAATACCCCTCTTCACGACGCTTTTATGTATTGTGTCAACCATTGCAGTAGGTATATTATCCCCTTAACGATGGGGAGAGAGAGAGAGAGAGAGAGAGAGAGAGAGAGAGAGAGATAGTACCGTCCCTGCTTGCTCCTACGTGTCTTTCCATCCCCCATGCAACATTACTTCGAGACCATAAATGATGAATTATTAAAAAAAGCTCTACAAAAGTTCACAAAGGGGAGAATACGAATATGATATACTTTCAAACGTACCAGACCGTCCAAAACGACCCCCGTCTGCAATTTGCCGTCTAGGACAGTGAGAGTTGAAGGGACGTGGACATGCGAGGGGATTCCCGAAAAAAAATGAAGATACAATTACCCAGCCATCTCAAGGGCAACCGTAAAAATAATCTGCAGCGATTAATGTGGTAACCCTCTCTGGAAGCCCAATTTGAAGGGTCAGAATGATGATTTTTTTTTTTCTAGTGACACATTGGTTGGAATAAACTAATTTTTTCCCAGCATGTTGTACACATGTCTGTGGTTAGAATGTAATTTTTTCGGAAGAAAATCTTTCAAAGTGTTCCTGGTGCTGGAGTTGGCGTTGCACCTCCAGAACGGACAGAACTTCGGACGAGGTCCGAAACGGCGGGATCTCTACCAGGCTCAAATGTAGTCTGAAACGAAAACAAACAAATTTTCTTCAAATACATCCAACTGGCTATGGGTTCACGATCCACTTTTCGAAATTTCGAAAAATACGAAAAATGACAGCTTCTCCAAAGAAAACCTCATTTTCTCTCGAAAAACAGCAAATTCAAGTGAATAGTGTGAAAGTTACTGAAGATATCAATCCCGCCGTGTCAAGATATGTAGTTTCGAGATAATCGCGTTCAAAGTTTTGGTACATATTTTACACGATCTTGTGAAATATTGTCGTCTTACCGCTAGTCAGCGATTCCGATACCATATAAGTGTCCTTCCTCATAATCGAGATCACCCCAGGTAGGAAATCAAAAGGCTGACGATGAAAACAAACTTGTGCGAGCCTTGTTTCACCGAGCCTGAGTGAGACAGACCTGAGCCAGGGTTCATTGCATCGTTTGGAGCAGCCTGGAACCAAGACTGGCTGCTTAGCCTAAACTCAGGGTTATTTCAAGCTTTATTCAGCCTGTGAATTTTAAGGCTAAAAAATCAAGCCTGGATGCAGGCTTGTTTCAGGTTGTGATAAAATAAAATAAATTTTAAATAATATTTTTTCTGTACTTTTATGAAAAAAAAATTTAGCAATAAGTTTGTCGGGTGCGAAGGCACGAAAAACGAAAGCGAAGGAGGCAGCTCAGAACATTTAAACATATTCTCTTATCGATATTTATGAGGTACACAACAAAGTTTTTTTCTCGTCACACACAGATTTCGTATATACTCACTCTCTGGAGTTTGCGTATACTCTGTGTATTACGTGTCCCATAAACAATAAATAAAATAAAGTATTGTTTTTTAAAATACTTTTTATGTATATTTTATAACAAATAGTATAATGAATAATAAATATATATAATAAATACAATGAATTCTTTACAAATTTATTAAATTTACCCCAATGTAGAATATAGAAAACTAAAAACAGGCCTCATATAGCCTCGAGAAGAGTTTGGGATAAGCCTGGTCATAAATGCTCGTGAAGGCTTCAGTAAGGCTCGTTTTGAACCTTGTTGTTTCGTCGTTTTAGGCTTAGTACAGGCTTTTCTACCAGCCTTTGGTCAAGCCTGTGTGCAAGAGACTGAAACCGCGTTATCATTCGGAGGTTCAGCTAGGCCTGAAATCAGGCTGGTGCTCAGCTTGAATTAAAAAATGTGAGCCTTGTTTCAGAGCTTGGCGAGCCCTTTTTTCATCGTCAATTGCTACCTGGGACGTTGCACACCTAGTCTATGCAATCTGCGGGCAGTCCGGGTCTCTTTTGAGTGTTCTTGTGCTTTGATGTCCGCTTTTGTTACACGCGAATCATCTTTAAGGGGTGAAACCACTTTAGAAATTAGAAAAAATCGATTTTTGTTCTTAAAAGAAGCCTTAATATTTGAAAAATGACATACTCAAAGAATTAAGGTGGGCAAAATGTCTAAATACTTCTATTTTGAATTTTGGCGCAGCCCCTCTCAGTCCAATGCAATTCGTACCGAAAACTTTAAACGCGTTTTTCTCGAAACTACATTTTTCAAGTCTGCCGGACTCATAACTCGAACAAATCTTGGCCGATTGACTTGAAATTTTAACTGTATATTCACAATTAGTTTTTGCATAGAAGTATAAGTTTGCATAGAAGTAAGTTGGATTCTCTCGATATATTACATAGTTTTTTTTATGAACAATTATCGGACGATGTTTTTTTGAGAATTTTGAACTTTTATTTAACAAACGCGCTGTTTTTGCAAAAATCGATATATTAAAAAAAAATCCTAGGTACTTCTGTACCCATTCATATGTATAATCGAAAAAAAAATTCATTCACTGTAGATTGAAAATTGTAGGTGCCGTTGGTCCGGCCGCGCGCTTATGACAAAAAAGGCTTCGTCGAAGAAAAGCTGTGCAGCCGCCATTTTGTTTTATACTAGTTTGAAAATAATAGTTTATACAGTTTATGATATGTACAATAAAGGACCTTTTTCAGAATTCTGATTTGTTCCATTGTCACGCTAACAAAAATCCCAAAATTTACTTTTTTTCCCCCCGCTACAGTGGCCTTTCCCCTCAACCTAACGCACACTGTTCCACTAAAATAGGTGTAACTTCGTCAATTTTCAGAATTTCAGTGTCCGATTGGTCTTAAGGGGATATGTACACCTAGGAGTCGGAAAAAGGTCATTTTTGTGAATTTTTTCAAGGAAAACTATTTGAAATTTCGGATTGGGCTTTTAATTATCTAAAAGTATATACATTCGAAAATATGTTTAATTTTCTTTATTTAAAAATATCAAAAATATACAAGGATATTGTATGATTCTTGGAGCGTCGTAAAAAAATCTGCGTATACGGTACACACTGGCGTTTCTTCAAAAATAATCTGAAAAAAAAAACCAAAAAGATTATTAAATTAGACATTATAATCTAGTACTTGTCATAGCCGATTTTGAAAATATCGATTTATGACAAAATGGCGGACGTTTGAACATAAATAGTGATTTTTGGGCCAAAAATTCGTAATTATTTTGCCTATAAGACAAAAACTAAGTAACGGGAAAAAAAAATCCTATGACAAGTACTAGATAATGGTGTATAGAATAACCACAAAAAACCTCAAGGCAATCGGTTCATTGGTTTCCGAGAAATTTGGGGTACCGATTTGAAAAACGTGGTTTTGAGAAAAACGCGTTTGAAAATTTGGGAATGAATAAATCATGAAATTTGTCAACTTACATGGAATCATCTATCCCAGGCCCGTAGTGTAGGTCTTCTACGGTCGACGGATTGTTCACAGTTTCTAAATTCTCGACCTCGACAATCTAAGTGTACATCAACCCTTAAAATATTCTTGAAAGTTCACACTATAACAATATGCAAAAAATTACTTTTTGAAGTTTCCAGAGTATACCCCCTCAAGGGGTTTAACGAGCCGAAAAATACACCTCTTGCGAACTCGATGCCCTGTTCTAACTGCAGCCAAACTTCCACCAAGTTCTCAATTGCAAGCTCTGCAAATAATCTCGAAAGTTTCACGCGTTGGGCCTAAATTTGTACCAGGACTGAAAGCCTCCTTTCCCATCGATTCGATGGAAAAAGCCTGTCTCGAAATCCGCAAACTTCGAGCGCATATAAAACACACGCAGACTCAAGAATAGATGCATCAACTAATTCATCATTGTTAGCTGTTAAGTGATAAATTGGATAGATTGGGCATGTGTGTATGTGTGTGTGTGTGGGGCGAAGGAGAGTTCGTGAAGGAAGCTCGTGCGCGCGATACTAGCGGCCAGGGCTCGTGCAGTGGTTACGGCTATTCCGGAGATACTAGTCAGACGCGTCTTGACTAGATAGAGTGGTACGAGCGAGTGGTGCCTTCGTGTACGTATAGGGTGTTTCAAAATCACCTGATACTTACATTTATTGATAAAACGTATTATTTATTTAAAAAGTACGAATATATTAATTTTATTATAAGGTACAAACACAGAGGTTATGTGTGGAACACAATATTCGATAAATGGCCGCCTTGTCCTTGCTTGCAAACCGTCACTCTTTTGACGAAATTTCCAATAACATTTTGGCATAATTGCGGACTCATTTCCGCAGGCCAAATGACAATTTATATGCGTTGCTCGGTCGTGTAATTGTTCATGACTAAACCCCAATACTTCCTGATGCCAGTAGTCAAATAGCCTAGTCACTATGTACTTCTAATCTTGCAGAAAATCTGTTTTAGCTCTTTCTTGTTTTGACCGTTAAGGGGGGGGGGGTCAATGGTAGTGTAATGGGGGTCACTGGTAGTCTAATTCCATGGGCATATATCCGCCATTTTGAATTTTATAAAAAATTGTTTTTCTCGAATAACTCGGCTTTTTTCAGTTTTTCAATAAAAATGGTAGGAACTAAACTTATAGAGAATTCAATTTCCTATAATTTTACCAATGACAGTTTTTTCTCTACCATCGATATTTTTCGAATTAAACCTGAAAAAAGTGGCGAAGTAAAACTATTGCATTATCTCGCTTATTTTCAACTTTAGGGTATAAATGAACACAAACAAACTTGTAGGGAATTGAATTTTCAACGATTTTTGTTTCTACTTTTTTTCCCTGCAATTAATATTTAAGGTGATACGCCGACGGCAAAGGAAAAGAGCGTCAAAATATTTTTTCGCGAGCCATTTGACACCTGAATGTCTCTGTGAAATGAAATTCAAACTGTTTTTTTATTTATTAAAAAGCCGTTTTAAATTTAGACTACCAGTGACCCCCTCCCTCCCAACGGTTAAAACAAGAAATAGTGACAACGGAATTTTCGTTATTCCAGGGGGATTATTTGGACACAGTGAATGGGCTAAAAGATTAGTACTCTATGTTCACCACAAAAAAATGACGCGCAATTTAAAGTGTCAGGTCATTTTGAGACACCCTTTACAAAGGTCCGTGATTGAGGGACTCTCCCATACATTCTACACGTTCTTTGGCATGTCGCGTTTAACGTTGGGGGGGGGGGGTGTACTCTTCGCTCGCGTGATATGGACGCCGTCGTATTGTGGCGTGTCAACGTCATGAGCCATCGAATAAAAAACGAAAAAGAGAAGGAATAAATTACCGCCCGAAAGAGACGTAAAAGCAAAATTCGGAACAATTACAGCAGTCGAGAAGAATTTTTCCAAATATTCATTGTATCGAGGGAGACTCTATTGGGAGCTGAAAGTGCGGCAATTTGGAAAATGTCGTCAAAAATAAACAACGGAAGAGCAGAGTAATAATTGAGGGTGGGGGGGGGGGATAAGTTCGCGAGAGCAGCCAAGAGGTACTTGGAAGTTCTGAGTAGCCTCCACCGAGTTCTCGGATACACGATGACAGTCGTTAGCGACCAATTTACCGAGCTAACGAATCTGAATCCGCACGCGCTTCTCTGAGACAATGATTTCCGCGATGTCACGTCTCGGATTTTATTTTTATTGTTCCTCTCATTTCCGGGCACTTTTTTTTCTCCTTTTTTATGTACGTTTGGGTGCAGAGCAGGAGTGTTCTCTCTTGTAATAACGACCGAGTCGTTACGAGCTGTTGGTATATACGTGCATACAAATCTAGTTCGACTTTGATGGAGGTGGAACGTCCGTGACCGTTTTTGAGCGATTTAAAAGTGATTCACACTCGAACGCCCCAGAATAACGATACGCTGTGCATTTCCTTTCCAAGGTGCGGTGGGTGACCGCTATTTATTTTTAAAAAGCCCTACCAAGCTTCGTCCTCCATTCGCCAGGGACAAATTGGCTGATAAAATTGTATGGAAAAATTTGGTTGGTTTTGGTGAAAAAAAAGTGGATTTTCGTGGTAAGAAAAGTGGAACTTTGCGAGGCAGACGAGAATTGATGTTCCATCGCGATGATTTTGGCTAGGTGTGGCACAACCCGAAGGAATTACACGTCAGGAAACTTGGTCGAGGTCAGGTGCATTCTTTATGGTTTTCTCGACGATGGAATGCGAGAGGCCTCGCGCTGTGCCAGTCTCTCGTAAATCATTCCGGCAAAATGATACGCTGCTGTTGCCTCAAGAATATGCAACATCGACAACGTCTTCGCCTCTGGATTTATACGCTCCTTTCCTTGGCTCGTTTTTATTTTCTTCCTCTGACTATCGGTTTCTCTCCCCTGCACGGGCGACGCGTTAATTTGCGAGAAAATTGCCACAGACTGAGACAAATATATCTTTCGCTATAATGCACCCCTCAGCGCCACAGTCATCTCATTTTTCCCTGGCGTGTTCGCCGCCGAAGAAAGGGGACGAAAGATGGACGTTTTTTTAGTGGATCGTTACGAGGATTTTTTCTGTTTTTTGTTGGTATACGTCAATCAATTATTGGAATATAAATAAGGAGAATGTGAGAAAAAATGAGGTTGAAGTTTGGAATCGTTGGAATGGAAAGATTTTTTTTTCTTTTTTCTGATGTCTTTCCTTTTATCATTATCCAAAGCCTTTTTTTTATCGGAGCAGTGAATCTCCAATGAGAATTCGCAAAAAATTTTGACAGAACTTCACAGCCTGAATCGGCAAAAAAAATTAAAGAATTAAAGAGAATTAATTTTCGTTGCACTCCAACGGTGCGATGATAGAACTTCACCATAATGGAAAAGAGGTAATTATGCAGTTTGAGGATTTTTCCGAAAAACGACGGAAATTTCTTTTTGCCATGAGCTGCTTCAATTGGTAACCACTATTGATATTCCGTCGGGGGAGGCTGACACTTTCTATTAATTCCCGAAGTCATGAGGTTTTGAAGTTCCCGGAAGCACGCAATAAAATTGGGCATTTGAAAATATTTCGACGCCTATATTGGGGGTGGAAGGTGGGGGGATTTATGAAAGAAACCTTCCTGAATACAATTCCGAAGAGAAAACTCATTTCATTTAACCAAATCATCATTTAAATGTATTTAAGGCCTTACGCCACAGTAACGAGTATAAAATCATGTGCGAATTTAACCATTTTTTTCGTATGAAAAAGTGGTTCACTCATAAAATTAATTACACATCTATTTAGTATGAATATCAAGATGTTGGCATTTTTTTTTTCGATGTCCAAAACGGCCGGCTACTAATATTTTCTTTTGTTATCTTTTTTAGGCCCTCAGCGGCGTGACATTCATCCACAATTTTTTATCTGGAACAAAAAACAAAAATTCTCGTCAATCTACATGAGAATACCTAGAGAAGTACGTAGGGAAATTAAAAAATATTGTTTTATTCAAACGTCGTAGGTATTCGAACTTAAGAAATGAATTTTCAGTGAAAAATTTTGTTATAACTGCTCATAAACTGCTCATAAAATGAAAAGTTTTCGATTAATCAAAAATTCCGTACGTACTTCCCTGCGAAATGCAATTAGGAAAATGAGTTTTAAATTTGAAGTAAATCGAGTGAAAGTTGTTGAAGTTATTTGTCACGCCAATTGGAAAAAAGCCGTTTCGGGAAGATTCAAGTAGTCGGCCATTTTGCACATCGAAAAAAAAATATTTTCTAACACCTTGATATTCATATTAAATAGATGTGTAATTAATTTCGGCAATAGATGTGCAATTGACTTTGGGGGGGGGGGGGTGGGGGTGGCAAAGGGCATTTAGGAAGGCTTCTTTCATAAATCATTCATAATTTCAATTTAGGTGTTGCGGAAATGTTCAAAAATACGCTATTTTATAACGTGTTGTTGTGAACTTAAAAACCTTTTCCTAGGACGGTGACCACCGCGATTTATTTTCGGCATTACATTTAAAAAGCCTTTTTTATAGATGCCCCCATTTCCACCCCTAATATAGGCCTCGAAATATTTAAAAAATGCCCTATTTTATCGCGTGTTTCTGCGAACTTCAATCCCACATAACCTATGGAATTAATGAAAAGCGTCAGCCTCCCCTGACGGAATACCACTCAATATAATGGAATAAACAAGTTCACGGTGAAAAAAAAAAAATTCCCGTCGTTTTTCGGACAAATCCTCAAACTGCATAATTACCGGAAAAAATATGAATATGTTTATATTTGCTCGGAGGTAAACGTGTCTCCTCCAGGTTTATCCTTCGGATCTCCCATCGCTTTGTACGGTATTTACCTCTTCATAAAAGGCAAAAGTAACCGAAGGCTTTGTTGCCCCTGTCACATCTTTCTTGCGCTATATATTTCGCCGGAGACCTACCTCGCTTGTCCCTACAATATGTGCGCCAAAGTAAATCTTTACGTCGACTGACACCCATGGGAAAGAAATATATATAAAAAAAGGTCCGAGAAAAAAAAAAGTTTTCGACCTTTCCACCCAAGAAAGTACATATCAATTATTTTCGTGATATTTTTTTACCACGTTTTTTCGAGATCCGGGATTTATGGTCGATTGTTGGGCGGATGGAAAAAATCTCTCTAGTGTATGTGGCGTATATTTTCATTCTCCATAGGGTTGAGAGCGTACGAGTCCCGGTCCACCCTTGTATTACAGAACTTGGTACCCAGATCGATAGCTCGCCCCGTCGCTCCCGACCCTGAAACTAATCGCTTTTTAAAATGTACCGTCATATACACGGGTGAGAGGAGGGGGGGGGGGGGGGCGTGTCGAGAGTTCCTTACATTTTTTTAACCCGGGCGAACAGCCGATGCGAAAGTTCAATTAACGGGCGATGCCCAATGGTGATAGTCAAAAACAGTTCATTTTAGGAACTTTTCTTCAGAAAATGTCGCTGATAATTTTTTACAAAAATTGGGTACTTGGAAAAGTATCATCTGAAGAACAGTCTGCCATTTTTTTGTGTAAAAATATTCAATTATTATTGATTTACAGCCGATGTTAAATATAAAATGTATCTTTTATCTAAAATGAAAAAAAAAAAAATTAAACAGATTGCGATACCATATTAAGGTATCGAAGTGTGCGTCGTTGCAACGAAAATATATTGTCTTCGAAAGAAGAAAAGATATATTTTCTTCGAAAGAAGAAAATTTATATTTTCTTCGAAAGAAGAAAATTTATATTTTCTCCGAAAGAAGAAAATGCATTTTCCTTTCGAAATTTCCGAAACGTAAAATTTAAAAAACGGCGCATGTTCAAAGTGAGAATCTCGATTTTTGCGAAAAAATGGGCATTTCTCGTTTATCAAATCGAAAGTATTCAGCGGAAAAAACATTCGATCAAATACTATATTTTTACATATATAAATAACCCTGAAGAATTCAGAAAGATCGATGCAGTAGTTTTCGAGATATTTTGCTCACCGACTTTGAAAACGTACTTTCGAGAAATCAGCGTTTAAAGTTTCGACCGACGCTTCGAGCGTTCCGACGGGCGTCAACGTAACAGCCTATAAATCTGTGAATTTTGATCCGATCACGTTGAAACTTTCAGGGAACATTTATAAGAAATTTTTAATATGGTAAAACAAGCGATAATGTTTCGGGGGAAGTTTTTTTATTACTCGCCATTCTTTTTTACTCTCTCAAAGTTTTTCAATGGTATAAGATGATACTGTCGAAACATATTGGTTTTGGAAAAAATCATTTTTCGACTTTTACAACTAGGCTGTTTAAAGCGTAAAATAAGGTTATTTTCTGGATTTTTTTACGAAACTATAAAACCAATTTAAAAATCCCTTTAGCCGTTGAGGGGTAATGTCTGTTTGTAAAAAATTGAATTTTCTGTATTTTTTATACGAAACTATAAAGCCAATAAAAAAAATTTCTAACCGTTTGTTCATTATGTATAGAGGATAACAATTTTTAAAAATTCAAAACTCAAAATGGCGGTGTAGAGCACTTCGGACCAAGACCATTTTTTTCAATGTCCCAATCAGCACGCAGTAGAAGTGTTGATCGTCAGCATTTCGAAGGGAATCATTTTTTTTCACCATCAACATCAGTTTTGTCACAGAAGTACACGGCGATATTAAAAAATGTTGGTTTTTGCGAATTTGCTATTAGTTTGGAAAAAAAAGGATTTTCCGCCTACAAAATCCACAGTAATTTGTTTATAAAAACCGTAATCGTTAATTAACCATAAAAACGGAGTGTACTTCGGTGGGCAATCTATCCAAGAAGCTGCAGTTAAAATTCCAAGCCAAACTGATAAAAGTCGTTTGAGGCCAACTGCGCGCCAATCTCAAAAACAAAATTTCGAGAAAAACGCGTTTGAGATTGCTTGAATTTTGCTTCTTCTACGCGTTAAATAATTAGTTTTACTTTCCTCTTCATTCATACACACTTTATCGCTCATTTCTTAAATCATAACACCAACAAAAATAAGCAGAAAACTGCTTGCAAATAGCGAAAGCGCAAACAGTGGCACGTGCTCGCAATGGGAAGCCGAATTTATCATTTTATCAGCTATCAGAGGTGTTTCGAAATTCAGCTTTTACAAGAATATAACAAAAATTTCATCATCAAATGTTAATGAATGTTTTTACGTCATTTAGGGTAATTAAAAAAATATAAAAAAAAAATAGAATCAGATATTATCCCTCAATCACTTCCTCTCAGAGATTTTCTTCCTTTTCATCGGCGCCCAGAGTTTATTTTTGTGAATGAGTCTATCAACCAGTTTGGACACGGCAATTCCATTGGGAAATCCCAATCGGGGACATGTCCATCCCAGACGGAAGTGAGCGAAAAAAAAGTTTTTGGTAATTGAGCCAACCATTCTGTAAATCGAACCAAAACAAATCATTGCAGAATCAGCGTTTGCGCCCTTCATCCCTTTGGATCTCCCCTTTCGAAAAACCGCTCGGTCCTTTTGCCCAGACACTGCCTCCGAAACTAAAAATTTTCCATGACGTTTTGCAGTGATTTTCTCGTTGACGAAACTCGCCACCCCCGCGATTCACCCCCATTCTCGCCGTCCGATACACGTGCGTCCGCGATATGAGAGACCCACGAGAAATGTTACGTTGCACGGATCGCGTGACTCCGGCCCGATGGAAGGCCTTCCGGCGGCTTTGCCAGCGGCCCGTCAAACTTTTCGACTTTTGGGCGATCCGCAAGCTCGCCCGTTCGGGTGCTCTCGATGTGCTCAAAAAACGCCCGCGCGAGACGCGTTCGAGGAGGAAGGGTGCAAAAAAAAAGTGTACACACCGAAAATATTCGGCGATTCACGAGGAAAAGTTACGAAGCCTTATAGAGGGGCAGAAAACGTCTGGGTTTTTAGGTCGTTTTGTGCGCCTTCGAAGTTATATATTGATCGAGGGCTGAGCGCGGGAGGAGGGCGGGGGTGGGCGATACGGGCTCGTAAAAGTCGTGGCGAGTAGGGCGGAAGGGAGAGACGCTAAGTCGAAATTATGACATTCCCACTGCCGGCAAAACGAGACGAAAGAGAAATATTTTTTCTTCCTCATCCCTCTCGCCTCAAGCTCCATTTGTCTGTTTACACTCCACCCACGCGTATGGACTCTTATACGACGATGGACACGAGGGGCTGCGTTGCACATCGTGGGGGAAAACGAAGGTCGAAGACCGGACTACTCGCCCGGCTCCAAAAAAAGCTCGCGTAGCCAAACTGGCATCTTGTCCATCCCCAAAGGGCAAAAAAAATCGGCATTGGTCGTAAAAACGTTCAGAATCAGCGCATTTGTTCACTTGTGTTTGAGGAGCTGGCGAACAAAATCAAACTTGTCCACAGTACGTCAAATGGATTTTTTTTCTATTTTATTTATTTTGTGCCTAAAGTTGCCACTTCGTTCGAAAAGGCAGTTCTGATGAAAAAAAAACCAAAGAGAGGATAATCCAAATAAAATGGAGAGGTTAGGTATTGAAGTTTTGGTTGCCATTCCTTATTTATTTTTGACATTTTCAAAGCATTGCAAGTACGAAACACAATTTGCTTTCTTCGAAAACAACTTTTAATTTTGTACGGCGGTCACCAAGGTTATTGTTCAAAATGAAAGTAATTTCGTATCTCATCAATAAATGGCACTAACAGTCATGATTGTTTAAAATGTGCAGTATACAAAAAGTATATTTTCATATTTTTTATATATATAGTATTTTATATATATGGTATATAATTTATATGTATGGGACATTCCACGCCTTTTTACCTAGCCCGTGACCCCGACCATTTTATGTTTTCCTGATTTTTTTTGTAAGTTTGTACCCGATGAAAGGAATATCGACACCAATTTTTAGATTTTTATCTCTTCTTTTTTAGAGTTATAATTTTCCCAAAAATGTCGATTTCGAAAGTTTTGGAATCGTTTAAACGCCGATAACTCCTGAACTAATTGAGATACCGACAAATGTCACCATATAATTTTTTTTTTCATTTTGAAGCATACTTTCATTAAAAAACACGAACAAATTATTAATTATCAATGTCGAAGATTTTTTTGCTTCCAAAGTAAAAACTATTTTAAAAAAATGATTGCCATTGTTTATTTTTTTTCAAAAA
The DNA here is from genome assembly GCA_963210295.1 of Ophion ellenae. Lineage (NCBI taxonomy): Eukaryota > Metazoa > Arthropoda > Insecta > Hymenoptera > Ichneumonidae > Ophion > Ophion ellenae. The sequence goes on along the minus strand of OY723393.1, from coordinate 31,112,959 downwards.
ATTCTCCAAATTAGAGCGACCCATTCTATGATTTTTAAGACTAGTCTCATTGTGGGCCCATTTTTCCTTCAATTTTTTTTCGAATTAATCATATTTTTTCGTTAAATTCAGCACAATTTTTTTTACAGGTATACAACGTATACAAAGAGGTATACGAAGAACCAATATGTGAGGACTGGATCGAGTGTTTGAAGTGTAAAGCTTGGTGGCATGAGAAATGTGCCGCTCATACAAATGTGGGCGACTTAATTTGCGATTTATGTGTCGATTGATGCTCGCGTACTCTTATCGACCCCCGTGCATGTTCTTAAACGCCCGTAAGTCCAAAATTTCGCAAATCCCGTTTTGTGGCTCTTAGTTTGTTACTTAAAAAAAATAAGATTCTCAATTGTCACTCACAATTTAATTAGAATACTAGATATTCTTCCAATTAAAACAAAAACTGATTCGTAAATGTATTTCTTTGGTTTTTTCACCGCTTTGAAGCCCACATGCGTAATCCTTCATTAATACCACCTTACCCTAATCAAAGTGTACTTGAAAAAGACGAAAAAAAATAAAAATTGACGTAGTGTGGACAAGTCCGGTTTTGTCCACCAGCTCCTCATTTTCTCATCAGCTAACTATCCGAGTAAGACGCGAGTGGGTAGAAAATCGGTCACGAATCGTCACGGCAGTCCTCATTGGAGGACATTGTTCTCCAAGCAATGAAATACTTCACGAGTATCCTGCTCGCCTCACCTTTTCTCCTTCTCAACTCCCTGCCAAGCGCAACTTCCACAATTTCATTTTATCCATGTCCTTTCCACTTTCAATGGCCAGAAAGGGTCGAGCTTCCATCAACGCACCGCTTCCCCTCGATCCAATCTTTTAATCATCTTAATTTCAGTTGTGAAAACTTGCAATTCTCTCAATTTCAGTTATGAGGGGAAAAAAACTAATCAGTTAATTTGCTACCATTCCAAGGACGATAACAAATCGAAACGGAAACACCCTCGTTCGAACCTGGACAGTCCGCATGTCTTAGATTTACGACACGGTTCGAGAACGTGGAAATTGGAGCGAGCGTTCGTGTCATCGTTTCCGCTGGTCGGAGGCGTAACGAATGTTTGTTTGCGAACGCAATGATGGAGGGCTCGGACTACGGTAGCAAACAAATTATGTTCAGCGCGGCGATATTTAACTAATATAAATTCATTCATATATATATATATATATATATATATATATATATATATATATATATATATATATATATATATATATATATACATATATGACATTTTCAGGAAACTTTTATAAGATGATATACTGTCGAAATAAATTGATTTAGAAGAAAGTGATTTTTCGACTTTATGGGGTGGATCGCGGGGGTGGCGCATTTCGTCAACGAGAAAATCTACACATAATAAGCAATGGAATATATATATATATTATATATTTCAAATGTCTATTTATATGTATATATATGTACACAGGGTGTATTATAGTATATATATTATATTTGGAAAATTCCACGCCATTTCACGTAGCCCGTGATCCCGACCATTTTTGGTTTTCCTGATTTTTTTTGTGAAATTGTACCCCATGAAAGGATTATCCACACCAATTTTAAGATTTTTATCTTTTCTCTTTTAGGAGTTATAATTTTCCAAAAAATGTCGATTTCGGAAGTTTTGGAAACGTTTAAACGGTGATAACTCCTGAACTAATTGAGATATCGACAAATGTCACTATATTATTTATATTCATTTTGAAACATACTTTCGTTAAAAAATACGAATAAAATTATCAATTATCAATGTTGACGATTTTTTGCTTATAAATTGAAGCCTATTTGTTTTAAAGATGATAGCCTTTTTAAATTTTGTTTCAAAAATTCTCTAAAATAGAGTGACCCATTCTATGATTTTTAAGACTAGTCTCATCGTGGGCCCATTTTTCCTTCTATTTTGTTCGGATGAATCATCTTTTTATCATTTTAATGTCCAATAATGGTATTAATGATTTTGTGATTTTCGATTCGGCTTCGACAGGCCTGAAACGGTTTATTTTTAATTTGCGCTAAATTCAACGAAAAAAAATTGAATTAAAAAAAATGTCAAGACTTCGGGCTTTGTGTTATTTTTTTTTTCAAAATCATCTGCTTTTGGTTTTTCCCATGCCATTTCTAGAAATTATAAGATTCGGCAATAATAATAATAAGATCGTTTTTCATAAAGTTTCCTTGACAAGACTTTTCTAGATAAAACAAATAATCTTACAAAACAAATAAAAATAATACCCTGATACCCTTAAAAATAATAATAATAGGACACCCTGTGTGCGTGTGTATATATTAGGGTGGCCGTTTTGGGGCTTTGGCGAAAAAAATTCGATGCCACCCCAAAAACATAATCAAGGTGTATCAAAAAAAATCTGTGTCAAGTTTGAAGGCGCTCGGAAAATTGGAACACGCGCCACCGAGCGATTGAAATTTTAAATGTAAAATACATGTATTCATCCCGCGCATCGATGATTTTTTTCCTCAGTATAATATTAATGAGAAAAATTTCAAACTTGGTACATTTATTGTGCATAGCATGGTGTAGAAAAACAATTTTTTCCATTCATAATTTTGTTAATGACAAGCTCTGTAGAGATGCCCATATATCGTTTTTTTTTAATATGAGTTTTGAAATAAACTTCAAATAAAATAAAAAATAAATTTTCATTTCGAAAATGTAATGTCTGCAGGGAACAAGACTAGCTTTACGATGGCTCAAATATATATTACGAAAAAAAAAATATATTCTTCAATGTCTTCTTCCCTACAGACATTACATTTTCGAAATGATAGTTTATTTTTTATTTTATTTGAAATTTATTTGAAAACAAATATTCAAAAAAACGAAATATGGGCATCTCTACAGAGCTTGTCATTAACAAAATGATGAATGAAAAAAAAATTGAAAAAAATTGGTTTCGTACACCATACTATATACAATAAGTGTACCAAGTTTCAAATTTTTCTCATTAATATTATACTCGGAAAAAAATCAGTGATGCGCGGGATAAATACATGTATTTTACATTTAAAATTTCAATCGCTCGGTGGCGCGTGTTCCAATTTTCCGAGCGCCTCCAAACTTTACACAGTTTTTTTTTGATACACCTTGATTATGTTTTTGGGGTGGCATCGATTTTTTTTGCCAAAGCCCAATTAACGGCCACCCTAATATATATATATACACAATTACCCAATATATACACGTTTAACGTGTACGCATGTATATATTTACACACACATATATATATATATATATATATATATATATATATATATATATATATATATATATATATATATATATACATGCGTACACGTAAATCAGGAGCTCCAGCAAATAACGACCCTGAAAAAACATCCCATCCCTTCACCCGCCAGTTTCGGGTCTTCTATGCACTCATAAGCTTTTACATCGCTCACTCACGTTCATACACGGGTATATCGTTGTACGGAGAACGTAACGAGCGATATGCAATATGCGATACCCAGAGAGAGCTTTCGCGTAAATCACCACACCCCGTTATGACGTCACGTGATTCACCCTGACCCGAAGAGGCGAGCCGAGCAGCTCGCAGCGGGGGTGTGATACCTGGGTAACCTCTGTACCACCAGAACCAGTAAAAGCGACGGAGAAACCTCACGATTCGACCCTGTGCAACTTCCTGCACATAGGTGCATTCGTATATATGTATATATTTATAGGAAGAAGTGATTTTGAAGACATTTGGGTTCAGGGACTGTCCTTATAGTAACCAGTTCTTCGTACTCCTCATATATATATATATATATGGGAAAAGTATATTTCGAAGCTGTAAACATACATATAGTTGCTGCGAGCCCCCCATGGGGCAAGTACCCTTTGCAAAGATGATTACCATACCGACCTAATACCACGGTCTTACGCTCTCGTCTAAAAGCTCCTAGGGAACGTAGAAACGGGGCGAGGGATTTTTCCAAGACGTCTCCGAGCTTAAATTAGGAGGGGTGGAGGTCGAGAGTAAATTAGGAGAAAAAATATATGAAGATTTGTTTTTCGCTGAGATGATGATGGCGCGAGAGGGGGGAGAAATAATGCCGAGGGGCGGGAAAATCCGAAGGAACACGGGACAACGAGGAAGCATTTTTGCGGACGGAAAAAGAACGCATTTATGGGCGTATCTCGTTGAAATGTTCGAAAATATCGAATTTTGGTTTTTGACGGATTCTCAAAATGTAACATTGAAAAAATATTGTCTGGAAATTTCAAGTCGATACGTTTGAAATTGATGCAGTTGTGGGCGTTTATAGATAGGTTCTGAGAATCGGCGAACTTTTAAGGCGGTTTTCTCACAATGCCTTTTTCAAAATCGGTGACTACGATATCTCAAAAATCACTGCACCAATGTACTTCAGATTTTGGAAGCTTTTTTTACATATTAAAAAGCTGTGTTTGGATGAAGGATTTTTTGATTCAATGCTTAGTTTGGATAAGGTTTCGAAAATACCTATCTCCGATCGAGCTGAAATTTTGCACAAACCTTCCTTTTAATATTTTAAGATAACCCTAGGAGGATTTTTGGCGATTCGCAATAGTTTTCGAGATACTGAATTTTTAAGTTTTTTTTTAACGCGCGCCGAATATATCTATATTTGCTACGTTTCCGTTCATACCTATATATTTTATCACGCTCTCCGTTTTTTCCAAACAAACCCAAATAAACACAAACCCATCCGAAAAACCCACAAATCCGAAAAAAGACGCGCGTCGCCAAAAATCCCTCTAGGGGTTATCTTAAAATATTAAAAAGGAGTTCTGTGCAGATTTTAGCTCGATCGGAAGTTGAGTTTTTGGAACCTTACCCCTTAGTTTTTTTTAATCAACGAAAATAGAGCTTTTTCACCGAACAAATCGTTACTTTCACGTTGACCGCAGCGATTTTTTTCTTTCAAAAATCAACATTTTATTAAATCCTTCGTCCAGGCACCAGATCATTTGATACAGAAACTAAATGCGTTTGATTTTTGTTTTATTCCGCATGATTTGCGCCCAAGCAGCAGTGATCACCACGAAGGACGTTTTTCAAACAGCGGTCTACAACAAGCCACTGTATCGACCACATTCATAAATATTTGTCAATGCAAAAATTCTAAAAGGTACTCAAAGCCATATTCTCCAATGTAAAAAAAAATATATTTGAAAACCTGCTCACGTTTTCCAGTAAAAAATCACGAAAATTCTTCTTTTTTCATTTTCATGCATTTTTTTGATAGGGTTAAATTATAGATATTGATATAAAAATTGTTACACTTAGTAAATACACTTTCGAAATACGTAAAAAATTAAAGAAATACTTAAATAGATTCATTATTTATTATATCAACTTATTTGAGAAATACTTAAATAAATGAGTAAAAAATTATTTAATTAAGTCACTATTTATAGACGAAAATGGTAGTTAAAAAATGTCCCAAAAAAATTGTAGGTCTGCGCTGTTGATGAAAACTCGGAGATGGATCATCCGAAAGAAAAATATCAAACGGTTTAACATTCAGTATGTTAATGACTGTAGCGCATATCATACGACTTTTCATATATGCAAAAATAACAAAATGAAGGATATTTTGCGAAAAAAACAAACAAAACTTGTTTTCTTCACCGTTTTTGGCAAAAAAAGTAGTTAATATCAAAATTCATAAAAATCCTTGATATGCGCTATAGCTATAGTTGTAAAGAATATGAGGTTAAAATTTCATAAGGATCGGTTCAGTAGTTTCGAAGATTTTATCGACAAGCCGTCGAAAAACGTTGTTTCGAGAAAAACGCGTTTAAAGTTTGTTTGGGTTACATAAATATATACAATTTAAAAAAAAATGTATTTCGAAAGTGTATTTATTAAGTGTAACAACTTTTATATAAATATCAATAATGTAAACCTATCAAAAAAATTCATGAAAATAGCCTTTTCTAGTATCTAAAGTGAGAAGGCCCCTTAAAGTATTTCCTCGTTCTCCTAGGCATTCGGGCTTGTTCTCAAATTTGTTCCCAGGAAAATCTAATGAAACTGGATAGTGCATGCATCGCGTGTGTGCCCAATGGGTTTTTTGACCCGCATGCTCTTCCCGGTGCAACGCAAGCTCACTCCATCCCAATTGATACACTCCACACTCTTTGCTGGTGCCTGCAAGCTAAGGTGCATCCCGAAAATTGGCTCGTCGATTCGATATTTCTCGATAATGGATCCGGCGAACTTTGCCCGGATAGCAATTGCCCATTCCCTAATATTCATATCTGCAAGAAAAAAAAAAGCAAATAACCGTAATATCGAGAGTAAAAATAATTTGAAGATGGGCGAGTGGGATATGACGGCGGGGTCGATGTGTGTGTGTCTGTGGGTATACACCTTGGGGAAAAAGGGCGATTCCTATCGGACTCGCGTGATATTGAGAAATGAATCGTCGAATATCTCGGCAGTTATCGGGCTTGTACGGTTTTCCGTGTATAAAATCTCCTCGGATCCGCGCATATAGGCCTGTCACGATTAACTCCGCCATAATTTCCATCATATCCCTCTTTCTCTAATTCCTTTTTCATTTCGTCCGCGAATTCACGGTATTCTTCGCTACCGAATGCACACGCGGACGTTGATACTCGCTGATCGTTTTTATCCTGATTTATGTTTTGAGATTTGCATATCGGAGGGTTGATGAGGAGATTAAGAAATCTGGAGCAGCAAATATCGGACGAGGGAGACCGTGTTTTTTTCTTTATTCTTTAGGCTCGCTGCTCCAGGGTGAAAAATGAATCTATGAAGGAAAATAATCGTGGGCCATCGAAGAATAAAAATATTCGAGGCAGTCGGAAAAAAAAACAGTTAGGGCTGCTTGGAACCCTCATTGGAGTTGTTGGAGGACGCGTCTAGGTTTCTTTCCCTAGAGAACATTCTCCCCCTCTCTCTCTCTCTCTCTCTCTCTCTCTCTCTCTCTCCTGAAAGCCGTTTTTTCCTTTTTCATTGATACGCGAGCTTCTATTTTTAACGGCCGCGGAGTCCCGGAGGGCAGAAAAGAAATGAACGCCTGTGTCATCGCGGTCTTGATTCGATAGGGGATATCGTCGTTTTTTATTTCGCGTTATTCGTCATCGTGTGTGTGTGTGTGTGTGTGTGTGTGTGTGAGAGAGAGAGAGAGAGAGAGAGAGAGAGGGAGAGAGAGAGATTAGATGAAATTAGGTTAGATTAGGTTTATTGGTGCTACTAGGCCAGAAACGTCTTCTCACACATAATCCTTCTTCTTTCAATATACACAAAATATACGAGCATAAAATAAAAGGCTTAATACAAAAACTAATCAAACGTGACTCTATATAAATCAAAGTAAAATTAAGAGAAACATGCACGTTACTAACAACTAAAGCAGACTCGATACAAAAGAAATACGAATTCAAATAACGCAAGTATAAAGAAAAAAAAGCGCCGATAAAATAAAGATACAATTAAAAAGAAGAACGCAAAATAAAATAAGAGAGAGAGAGAAATCGCACACAGTTGCCTTCTTCATTCTCGATGTGCCTCCTGCACGAATGTCTGCGTTCACGGCTAGAAAAGCTCGCCAAACGTCATATAAAACATAGGACCCACGACTCGACGATTCATAATTATGCAAATGTGCCTTGCGCTACATTTCTCCTCCCATTATTTACCCAATTATAATTTATTCCCAAGACTTTCCGTCTGCATCAATTTAGCATAATCCATTCGGGGATTCGTGTTCGCGAGCTGTACAAAGGTCACGCAGCTATTCCGCGGGGCGGAAATACTCCAAGGTAGGAAAAAAAGAAATACGAAAACCAACTACGTATTTTTGATGTGCAAAGAGGGTCTTTTATTGCGATTTGATGGATGTATCGTTGATCGATTATGCTCGTCTGCGATCGCTCTCGTTTCAATACGCGATTCAAAGTGCGATGCATTATGTGTCAAAATACTCTTGACGGGTGTAGCGGAAAGTTCAACTCTGCTCGCCTTTGTGGATGAATTTCTTAAGGGCCATGACAGGTGGAATGCATATTTACGTCGGAAAGGCTGACTCACGTGTGTGCCTTGAGACATTCTCTCTCTCTCTCTCTCTCTCTCTCTCTCTCTCCCTCTCTCTCTCTCTCTCTCTCTCTCCCTCTCTCTCTCTCTCCTCTCTCTCTCTCTCTCTCTCTCTCTCTCTCTCTCTCTCTCTCTTTCTCTCTCTCTCTCTCTCTCTCTCTCTCTCTCTCTCTCTCTCTCTCTCTCTTTCTCTCTCCCTTATGTCCCCGGCTGTTTGGTTCCCTGCCTATGCCAAGGCCCAGGAGCATGCTCAGGATACATTCGGTACCGTGAAGTTGAGACTCCTCGCTGTCGACCTCTTATAGGGCAGAGGAAACGACGATACCATCGCATTCGCACTTTGGCGATGTTACACACACGGAGGAAGACCGCTGCACGTTCTGTAGAATTCTGAAGCATCAGCTTACAGCGATATGACAATAACTCTTGGCGTCTACCTGCACGGTATACGAGAGCTGCTTCTTTTGTGAGGTCTTTCAATCCATCTACCACACACGAGCCCATTGGAGGCCTTTCTGCTCATGTACGTATATGGCGTGCACAGACACTCGTATGTTTATGGGTAAACGGACACGGACGCAGATACGTATGAGGACAGGTGATTTTGAAGACATTCGATTTCGAAGACCATCCTCATAGACTATTGTACCTGTACTCGATATTGTGTTAACCCCAATGATAACAAAATCCCCTGGATCAATGGAAACACATTTATATGGACTTTCGAAGGACCGTCCCCAGAGCCGACAGTTCGTTGGTGAAAATACCGAGGACTGGCCTCAAAATAACTAAAAGTGATGATAGTTGATATGACACAGGTACAGCGAGCTCAAAATGTCTCTTCCACGTGTGCATGCATGTACAGGGTGGGTTGAACATCGACGGCTAAAAGGAAAATCTAGATCCCTCGGATCAATACCTATCCGAATTAATATTATGCTGTACGATCTTTTTGATTTTTTGAGAAAAAAAAACGTACTTTTTTTTTCTCATTTGTGTATGTACTTTCCTCGCGATTTTTTGAAATTGTGTTATCGTTATGGAGTGCACTGTTGGGCGATGAATGAATGGCCAGCTGAGAGCAAACGTAGATGCCTTGGATTTTTATCAAAAGTTTAAACAACAGGTTTGAGAGGAGCGGTTACTCAAGTTCCGATGGTAAAAAAATTATTATATTAGTCCAAACGGCTCCCAATCGTTTTTACGGGGAGATATGCACCTAGCAGCCGGAAAAAGGTCATTTTTGTGATTTTTTTCAAGGAAAACTATTTGAAATTTCGAATTGGGGTTTTAATTATCTAAAAGTATATACATTCAAAAATATGTTTAATTTTCTTTGTTTAAAAATATCAAAAATATACAAGGATATTGTATGATCCTTGGAGCGTTGTTAAAAAGATCTGCGCATACGGTACCCACTGGCGTTTCTTCAAATATCATCTGAAAAAAAAACCAAAAAAGATTATTAAATTAGATACTATAATCTAGTACTTGTCATAGCCGATTTTGAAAATATCGATTTATGACAAAATGGCGGACGTTTGAACATAAATAGTGATTTTTGGGCCAAAAATTATTGGGGTATCCCTCCTTGGAAGCCCAATTCGAAGGGTCAGAATGATAATTTTTTTTTTCTAGTACACATTGGTTGGAATAAATCTATTTTTCCCAGCATGTTCTACACATGTTTGTGGGTACAATGTAATTTTTTCGGAAGAAAATCTTTCAAAGTGCTCGTGGTACTCCAGGGGGCGTTGCAGTCCTCCAGCGGCGAGGCTCGAAACGGCGGGATCTTTACCAGGCTCAAATGTAATCTGAAACAAAAAACAAAACAAAAATGTCTACAAATATATCCAACTTCGTACTTTTCGAAATTTCGAAAAATACGAAAAATGACAGCTTCTCCAAAAAAAACCTCATTTTTCTCTTGAAAAACAGCATGCTGAAGTCATTCTTATTAACAAACGGTTCATTAATCTATGCCATCTGCCGGCTGTTCGAGCCTCTTTTGAGTGTTCATGTGCTTTGATGTCCGCTTTCTTCAAACGCGAATCATTCTTAACCCGACGCACAATGTTCCACCAAAATAAGTGTAACTTCGTCAATTTTTCGAATTTCAGGGTCCGGTTGGTCCAAAAATATTCTTGAAAGTTCACACTATAACAACATGCAAATAAAACGATTTTTTGAAGTTTCCAGAGAGGCATACCCCCTTAATTGATAATCGGACGATTATAGCCAGAGTTATGAGTCCAGCGAGGTCCGGAAAAGCCGTTTCGAGAAAAACGCGATTGAGTATACGTATTTTAGTACCTATAAGTAAATTGTTGCGTTCCTTGCTCTCACTAAATCGTCTGTAACTTGTTCAACTTTCAATATTCCAACTTGGATTTTTTTTCACATATTCTTAAATATGTATACTTTGACAAAATGCGAAAAAATCGTTTTTCTAATTCATCACAGTGGTGTCCCATCTTAAAAACTCCTGTTTTTTTCTCGAAAACAAAAAAAATCGTAAGGCATGGATGGGAATGATCCGAATACCTACCGCTACGAGGCATCTCAATTTTCCTTTTAGACCTCACTTTTCGGGCCACCCTGTACATGCGTGTGTGTCCTTCTCGAGGAAAGGCGGTCGAAGTGTTCATTGCATAAATTCATCGACCCTGTGCGACGTTACCAATTATTCGTAGAGTCTCGTTATATCGATTAACACCACCGTCCCATTAGTTTCTCGGCATTACGGGCATCGCCACAAGCATATACTCTCGCGTGTCACACTTGTTACCCCTCTTGTTACTTTTGCCCTCGCTACTCGTTATTGTGAGCTATTCAACGCGAAATAATAAAGTTTTTCTTTCACAACCGCTCCTTTGAAGGCACTTGTTATTCGTAAACTTCGCGCTTGCTATATTCGTGAATACATTCCGTAATACGACCCGATTTATGTATAAGCAAAGTTTCGATTTTGAATATCGATTGAGGGGGGCATTTATTGTGGAAAACTGAAATGGCAGAGTTTCCAGTAGTAACGCATATTCATGGGACGCGAGTTCATGAACAGACCACTGAACTATTCGCGAGCCCGCTCACTCGATGCCCCAGAAAAACGGTGATCCAATAAATTTTCCAACCGTTGCACTCCTATAGTCACCTCTTTCCCTCCTGATCTCTCTCTCTCTCTCTCTCTCTCTCTCTCTCTCTCCCTCTCTCTCTTCCTTCCACAGGCTGGGGTTGTTTTATTTGCCCATCTCTTTTTATTCGCTGGTTCAGTTTCAACCACACGTGTAGCTGGAATATACCTGCACCAAGGAACGTTATCAACGGCCTCTCCCTCTCTCTCTCTCTCTCTCTCTCTCTCTTTTACAGCCTCGTTCTCCTCCACACATCTCCCCATATCTCCTCCTCCTTGGAGTAATGCATTTTTTCCTTCGTTTTGTACACTTTTTTCGGCCTTTTTTCATCCACATGTGTATGTAATCTCTTGGCAACGTGAAAACTGGATTCCATCCCTCAGCCACCCTCCCGGCGCTCCTAGCCTCTCTCTCTCTGTCTCTCTCTTCAGCCGCGTCTCTCTCAGCTCTCTCTCTGTCTTTATCTCGCGTGACGTAACGATAATTTAGGTGCGTTTACTTGGCACACCCGTTGACAGTCCTACGCCCGTTGGTTTTCGGCCAAATAGTCCAGGCCATGAGAGAACGAGAAGGAGAGAGCGAGGGGCCGAGAGCGATGCTGAGCCGCTGCGTTCTTTACGCCCGGGGCGCCCTTGCGAACACAATCCGCGAGGCGAAAAGGGAGGGAAACAGCGAGAAAACTACGTTAGCGAGCGAAAACATGATATGCCTTTTTTCTTTCCTTTGTCAGATACTCAGCGGGACAAAAAACCTTTGGAATTTTGTTACACCGAAAACAGTTTTTATTTTTCCACTTCGCCGACTACTGCGCCATGTTTTTTGGGGCAGTTTTTTTTTCCTGAACAGCTATTTTGATATGTTTTCATGCGCCCGGTTGGATTTTGAGTCAGTCAAGGTTATCGACGACCAATTGATGCCGATTTGATCAATCAGAATCTCGATGAAAATAGGACTCAGGATTTTACTTGGGAATTCACAATGATAGAAAGATAGATTTCTTATTGACATTTTCCACGGAACATACCAAAGCTTTTATACTTCGTAAAAGAAAAAAAAACAAATATTAATCCTTAGCTACTGAGTGCCTACGCCTGATTTCGAATTATCCAATACTGCTACGTATAAACTTCTCTTTATTTTGGTAGATTTGTGCGTGTTTTACTCAAATAGCGTTGCGGCGCTTATTCACGGCCGAGAAAAGCCAGCGGAATTCCTGACGAAAGACGAGTGCCGAATATTTATACGTCGCTTCGAGCAGAGTGGTCCCTTTTTGGCTATATACCTCTTACCGCTAACAGGGCTTCCCCTCATCGTTTACTTTCTCTCTCTCTCTCTCTCTCTCTCTCTCTCTCTCTCTCTCTCTCTCTCTCTCTCTCCCTCTCTCTATCTGGATCCCAGGACGATCCGAAATTTCTTGGGCATCCGTCATTTTCCGCCTCTGTGTTCCCACACACCAGCGTTTATCCCCAGATCGTTACGTATGGCCCGCACGTTTATCTTTTATCCGGCAAGGGTGATGCGATATGCACAAGCCGAATTATCGAATCTCTCGCACGCACAGGCTGCCAACGATTTATACCGGGAGCCTAGAGACCTTGCGATCCGCATTCTCGCAGGCCAAACACGTATGCACCTTTTACTCAGGACAGCCGTCAGCCAGAGAGAAATGCGCGAACGCGAAAAGTTCACGACTGTTTCTACTTCTAGCTTTATTTTCATTAGGAGTTTGCCGCGAGTTTATCCACTTTTCTTATTTTGAGATTTTTTCGTTCTCAGGGTAATCTTCGGATAGGAGTTACTTCTTGCCCAGAGCAACGTGCAATATTACCTTGAATTTATCTTGAATGTATCTTGAATGTATCTTGAGTTTATCTTGAGTTTATTTTGAATTCATCTTGAATTTGTCTTGAATTTATCTTGCATTTATCTTGAATTTATCTTGAGTTCATCTTGAATTTATCTAGAGTTTATATTGGATTTTCTTGAATTATGTTGAATTTATCTTGCATCTATCTTGAATTTATCTTGGATGTATCTTAAATTTATCTTGAGTTCATCTTGAATGTATCTAGAGTTTATCTTGAATTTATCTTGAATTTATCTTGAATTTATCTTGGATGTATCTTAAATTTATCTTGACTTATCTTGAAATTATCTCAAATTAATATTACTTTTTCATCGCGGATTTTTCATCTCGACGAATTTATGGTCGTGACACAGCAGAACGCGTGGCTTTGTATTTTTTTATTCAATCCCTCTATCGATTTAATTCTTTTAGTTGAAACGGGGCTAGGCAGCAAGTTGAATAAAACAAGCATCCTGGGGGAATACGTCGCTGGTTCATATATATATATATATATATATATATATATATATATATACCGTTAGAAAAACGTTTCGATACGCTTGTGTTTTACAGCGGATGGGTATGTATAAGGCACAACATCTGGCCGAGAGAGGCTCGAAGGTGGACGATGCTTCGGCAGTATCGGCAAAGAGTAATAAACAACGTGAACAAAATAAAGGTATTCGAAGCGTTTAGCCGTGCGAACGGTATCGCGTTTTTCGTATGCCAACAGTGTGTACGCTTATTTTTTTTCCCGCGGATAACAATTTTTCCCATCCGTGGTGTGCATTGTCTCGCTTATCACGTGCAGTCCACACGTGATCCGCGGCGACTATTTTCCTTCGTGACTCGGACGACTTGGAGGCGAAACAACAATAAAAATCCATCTGATCTACGAACCTTTGATTCTTCCGTTATTCGTGCTGCTTTGGGGCGAGAAAAGTGTCTATGGAGAGGTCGAGGCTTGAAGATTGTTGCGATGGATCGTTACTGTATGGTAAATTCCCTTTTGAAAGGCAATATGAAAAAAAATGGATGAAAAATATTGAGGTTGACATCGGAGTTGAATTTTCCGTAGCCCGTATTTCGTTATAGTTGAAAATGGACTCGATAGATCGAATCGACGAGGAAAAAAATGTATACAAGGATAGAAATAGATGGAGGACAAATTCGGCGGAAAAGCAAGTGGCTTCAACGATGCGCGGAGCCAGCCATCGATGCTTGAAGTGGAAACGATTGTTTTCTCGATAAGATTTTTCCACCGAGGAGCAAGAGACCGAAACTCTCATCCTCTCTACCAAATTCCTAACGAATTTCCATCAAACAGATTTTCTCGACCTCTCGTCTCTTCCACCGTCTCGCGGTATCACGGATCGATACTTTCTTCTACGCTCGATTTATCGGCCGTATTGAGGCACGATCGAGGCGAATACTTATAAGGAAAGCGAACTATAACGCTCGCGCTAAAGCGCGTAACGAATTCCATAAAAAGATCCTTCAGTCTCTCGTGAGATGGGACTTGGAGCAATCTTTCGGAGTGCTGTTTTGTCGAACGAGGCTAATTTCATTTGAAAGCCAGACACGCGAAAGTTCACTGGAGCTGAAGAATCTAAAAGGATTAACGACATATCTGGCTCTCTCTCTCTCTCTCTCTCTCTCTCTCTCTCTCTCTCTCTCTCTCTCGCCTTCTGATCTTCGTCTCTCCTTAGAGAACTCCAAAGACACATGATGACGTACAGGTATTGCCCATACCCAAATGACGCTCATGGTAACAACGACTAGTGAGAAAATTAGTAAGCTAATTACCGGTGAATCTTAAAACCAATCTTTGCTATCAGCAGAGATCGAGCACGAGAATGATCGCTCCATCGTTTAAGGGGCCTTCTCACTTTAGACGCTAAAAAAGGCTATTTTCATGAATTTTTTGATAGCTTTATATTATAGATATTGATATCAAAATTGTAACACTTAATAAATTCACTTTCGAAATGCATTTTTTTTAAATATTTATTCAAGTCACTATTTATAGACGAAGGGGTAGTAAAAAAATTTCCTAAAAAAATTGTAGGTCTGCGCTGTTGATGAAATCTCGGAGATGGATCGTCCGAAACAAAAAAATCAAGCGATAGCGCATATATTTTTCGAAAAAAAAAAAAAAAAAAAAGTTTTTTTTTTCACCATTTGTGGCACAAAACAAGTAAATATCATAATTCAAAAAAATCCTTGGTATGCGCTATAGCTATAGTGGTAAAGAGTATGTGGTTAAAATTTCATGAAGATCGGTTCAGTAGTTTCGAAAATTTTATAAACACGCTGTCGAAAAACGTTGTTTCCTGAAAAACGCTTTTAAAGTTTGTTTGGGTTGCATAACTACATCAAAAAAATGTTAAATGTATTTCGGAAGTGTATTTATTAAGTCTAACAACTTTTATATCAATATCTATAACATGAAGGTATCAAAAAATTCATGAAAATATCCTTTTTTAGCGTCTACAGTGAGAAGAGCCCTTAAGGCCTTAGGCCACCGTAACGGGTATAAAATCATGTGTTTTTGTGAATTTTTTCAAGGAAAACTATTTGACATTTCGGATTGGGGTTTTAATTATCTAAAAGTATATACATTCAGAAATATGTTTAATTTTCTTTATTTAAAAATATCAAAAATACACAAGGATATTGTATGATCCTTGGAGCATTGTAAAAAAATCTGCGTATACGGTACCCACTGGCGTTTCTTCAAAAATCATCTGAAAAAAAAAACCAAAAAGATTATTAAATTAGATACTATAATCTAGTACTTGTCATAGCCGATTTTAAAAATATCGGTTTATGACCAAATGGCGGACGTTTGAACATAAATAGTGATTTTTGGGCCAAAAATGAGTTATTATTTTGCCTATAAAACAAAAACTAAGTAACGGAAAAAAATTCTATGACAAGTACTAGATAATGGTGTGTAGAATAACCACAAAAAACCTCAAGGCAATCGGTTCATTGGTTTTCGAGAAATTTTGGGTACCGATTTGAAAAACGTGTTTGAAAATTTGGGAATGAATAAATCATGAAATTTGTCAACTTACATGGAATCATCGATACCAGGCCCATAGTGTAGGTCTTCTACGTACGACGGAATGTTCATGGCTTCTAAATCCTCGACCTCGACCATCTAGGTATATATCTCCCCTTAAGAAATGAATTTTCAGTGAAAAATTTCGATATAATTGCTCATCAACTGCTCATATGATGAAAAGTTTCCGATTAATCAGAAATTCCGTACGTACTTCTCTGCGAAATCCAATTAGGAACATAACTTTCAAATTAGAAGTAAATCGAGTGAAAATTGTTGACTCATTTGTCACGCCAATTGGAAAAAAGCTGTTTCGAGAAGTTTCGAGCAGTCGGTCATTTTTTACATAAAAAAATACATATATTTTCTAACAGCTTGATATTCATACTAAATAGATGTGTAATTAATTTTATGAGTGAATAACTTTTTCATACGAAAAAAAAATTGTTAAATTCGCACACGATTTTATACCCGTTGGTGTGGCCTAAGGCCTTAACTCGTAGATACGTAATGAGCTTTTCGAGCACGAAAGCTGGACTTAGATATTCTGTTTTTATAAAAAGTTTCTTCGAGGCTGTAAATAAATCTCCAGCGTCGATTGCTTCGCACTCAGAGTCTTCGTCTCCCAAGAAAGAGCGGGGGGTGGGGGGAAGAGGAGAGAGACTGAAGGATATGTATACCCGATGGAATTGGAAACGTACCAATGGAATTGGAAGTTTTGTGCTGACTTTTGCTCCGCGGGGAGGATGTCCCGTGAGAGACAACCTGCTGTTTGTCCCTTTTGTACAGCGGGACGCGGAGGGCCCGAGAGAGATCCAGACGCGAGCGACGAGGGGCAGACACGGAGGGGGTGGGCGAGCTTTTCGGCTCCCGATCTTCTTACATGTTTGAAAGCCGGAGGTGGTGTATAATCGAATCCGTGAGATACGGCAGGAACGAAAACAAGCAGTGATATTACGTAAAAGACACGAGACTCTTCACTTAAACGGAATTCGCTGAATTTTTATCGCCTCTTTATTGTACCGCAAGCACTCGGCGATATTCGTGTCACAAATCGTTCCTGTACGCGAGGAAAAAATCGCTGATTTTCATAATTTTTTTTAGGGCAAGATTTTTTCTCCACTTTTGGGACTTAGGGTGTATTTTGTTACTACTTTTGGCTGTTACATGGTATTTTTTATTTTTAGCAATCTTTAAGAATGGCGGAGGTATGACACGGTCTTCTAAAAGGGTTGCGGTGGATGTTGTCGGACGACGTGACACGTAGCGTCGGCGGGATTAATCTGAAATAAAAACAAAGAAAATTTTTCTTTCATTAACACTCTTACGCAGAATATGAACCAAGCGAAAGTGAAAAATGTTGAAAATCGATGAAACGGTACGCTTTGAAACAAAAAGATTGAATTTTCTGAAAAAATAGCCACATTTTGCAATGAAATATACTTTATTTTTGTTTTTAAAAACATTCGGGGTCGTGTTTTAGACAATAAGGTTAGAACGATTTATACCAAATTTCATCAGAATCGGTCGATTCTTTTTTTAGCTATAGATCACGCCAGTTTTGAAAATGCAGTTTAGAAGGGCGTGCTATATCTCCGCCACTTTTAAAGATTAATAAATAAAAAATACCATGTAACGGTCAAAAGTAGTAACAACACATATCCTGAGTCTCAAAAATGGTGAAGAAATTTTCTTTAAAAAATAATCATGAACGGCAGCAAACTTTTTCCTCGCCTGAAGGTACCCTTGCTGCACATTGTACAGTGCATCTCATACATAATTTATCATTTTTTCAATAAATCGCAAGGTATTATTAATTGGCTGTTAAATATCGCAGGATATTATTAATTACTTGTTGAATTACCGTTCGATGGTCACGTCGAGAACTCATTGCCAATTGTTGCAAACGTAACTGCGACGAGAATTCTCCACTTTTTGGATAATCGCCCGCACGAATTCCCGACCGGAAATTACTTTATTGTCTCGATTCACGAGAGAATATTTATTGCACTTACCGCTTTACAAATGAATGCAAATGCGTTTAAGGGTGAGCAAGAGGTGCGCGCTCTGGGCGAACTCGAAGTGCCGGTGGTGTACACCGGAAATGGGAGCAATAGCTGCATATATATATATATATATATATATATATATATATATATATATATATATATATGTACGGGGTGTCCTGTCATGAATGGATAATCCTGCAACTATCGATAGGTCAGATCATGTCCTACTATATTCTGGCATTTCGGTTTAGTAAAAGGCCCACGGTTTTGGAGATTTTGGGCTTTGTTATTTTTAAAAAAAATCATCTATTTTTGGTTATTCGCATGCCATTTCTACAAACGATATGAATCGACAATAACTAAGCAACTTTTGAACGTCTTTTTGCTTCTAAATTGAAAACTGTATGTTTTAAAGAAGATTGCTTTTTTATTGTTTTTAAAAATTCTCTACAACAGATTGAGCCGTTCTATAATTTTTAAGACTAGTCTCATGGTGGGCCCATTTTTCCTTCCATTTTTTTCGAATTAAACATATTTTTTTTAGAAGCCTTTTATGGTTGTATAATGTCCAGTAATGCTATTAATGATGTTGTGATTTCCAATTCGGCTTCGACAGGCCTGAAACGGTTTATTCTTAATTTGTGCTGAATTTAACGGAAAAAAAATTTTGAATTAAAAAAAAAATGTCGAGATTTCGAGCTTAATGTTATTTTTTTTGAATAATCTGCTTTTGGTTTTTCGTATGCCATTTCTACAAATGATAACCTTTTTTGACACGGTTTTCAAAAAAATACTTTTGGTTATTTGTTTTATCTAGAAAAGTAGATATGCGTAGTACATTTTTTTCCATCGCAGGCTATAAAAGTCAGATGTTCGAATTGGTTTGTATGAAAATTCTGCATAAGATGTTTTTTCATAAAGTTTCCTTAGCATTTGAGGTTAAAAAGACGACTTTTCTAGATAAAACAAATAATCAAGACTATTTTTTTAGAATGCATGTAAAAAAAGTTATTATTTGTAGAAATGGCATGTGAAAAACCAAAAGCTGATGATTTTTATCTCGAAAACCGTGGGACTTTTACTGAACTGAAACATGATGGTATCAACATGATGGCAGCCCAGCTCATCGGCCAGTTCTAGCTCGCGTAGCGTTAAACCGAAAATTTCCCGGACGCTGGATTGGAAGAGGTGCGGTAATCCCTTGGTCTGCTCGTTCGCCGGATTTAACGCCACTTGATTTCTTCCTATGGGGAGCTATAAAGCATCGTGCTTACCATGAAGTTCCAACGACGCCGCGAACATGAGAGAACGAATTACAAGAGCGCCGCTATCACACCAGAAACTACTCGAAGGTCAAGAGAATCATTCATCCGATGTCTTTAAAAATGTGTCGAGGTTAATGGCAATCGCTTCGAACATTTGTTACAATAATTTGTCTGCACAAAAAATTCAATTACATTATTCGGATATTTATTGTCAATACCATCACGATTTGCCGTTTTACACGTGTATTTTGGTGAAAAATCGTTTCAAGGTCATGATATCATAGATCGTTGGATTTGTCTGAATATCAGCTACAACATCTTGATAAAAAAAAATCATGTTCCCATTTGAAAAACCATTGATGACCTTGAGAACGCAAAAACTATGACCTTGACAAGGATGAATTTTTTACCACTATATCAGCGCTTCGAAATCAATCAAATTACCTCCTGATATTTTTTTCGTCCCCTTGAAGGCAACGGAGCTATTTGCGGTGGTCACGTTCAATGGTCCACCCTGTATGTAGTAACTAGTTGACAATTGAATAGATACGAATTGCAAGGAGGCACACCCACTTCTCGCGTACGGTCGATAATTCACGTGCGCATTGTACGTGAAATATGTAGATTGGACAAGAATGGAATTACATAACGTTGATCCAAAGTAATGGCGACGAGTGCGCGGTGAAATTGCTTTTTGAATGGCGCGTGTCCAATCCATACGTCTACTTCATTGGTCACTCGATACCATAGCCTGGAGGGACACGCTACAATTTTCGGTTATCAATGCGAATAATATTCATTGAAAATCGTCGAAAGTGCAAGAAAACGTTTTTTGTGTATAGCCGAAGTAACTTTTAGCCTTCGACAGAAAAAAAATTCCGTATTCGTAATTGGCAGAAAAATTCCCATCGGGTAGACTCCTATAATGTGATAAAGTGATGAAAGTTGAGAAAAAATAATTCTACTGTTTTGGCCACTTTTTCAGAATCGACAATATGCCAAGATTTCAAACAACCGTAGCATCAACGTTTTTCGAGTGACGATGACTTATTGGGGGGTTTCCGAAAAGGATTTTGATAGACTTAGAATGTGCCTTTAGATTCATCCTGATATCTCAATTTGTTCTCCCGGAGAGTGTACTTGAAAAATTGCCGAAAGAAAGGCAAAGGAAAGGGGTGCGTATGGAAAAATTGGCAAAAATCGATGGTCCATCTCTGAAATTCTGCCAAAAATTGAAAATTAATCGTAGCTCAATGAGTCAAATGAATTTTCTTCAGAGAAAACGATAACGAAGACAATAAATATAGAGTGGAGTTCTAAATCCAAAGGGGAATGAAGTTATACATGATTCAGCGAAGACACTTTTTTCGCTAGGGTAAGAAAAAATGTTGGATAATTTTTTTTTTCAATTCTATGTTGTAGTAATTTGACCCCCTGAACCCGAATTCGCCAATAACTTTCTCCAAAAGCCACAATTTTTGTAAAAATCATTAAAAGTGTGTGAAAATGAATGTAGTGCAGCTCGCGTGATTTTGAGATTTCAACAAAACAAAACCGTGATATTCGTAATCGGCAGAAAATTTCCGATCAGATAAACCCATAAAAGGATTGAAAAATCGAGAAAAGAAAATTTCGACCATTTTCGCCACTTTTCCGGAATCGCCGAAATTTTGAAATTTCAAACCATCGGTCCTCTTTGAGTTACATAAATTTAATTACGGTGTGTGAAAAGAATTTTGGTTGATTAAGAGAATGCTACTGGATTTATCCCAATACCTCAAATAGTTTTCCCGGGTAGTACTTGCAACATAGCCGAAAAAGAGACGAGGGATGCATGGAAAAATTGACAAAATCCGCAGGTCCTTCTTTGAAATTCTGCAAAAAATCGAGAAATCATCCGAGCTCGATAAATTAAGGGAAGGTTCCGCCTTGTTGGGCCAAAAAAAGTTCGATTTTACAAGAATTTTTTATGCGAACAGTATTAAATATAGAATGTTGATATTTGGTATGTTGACTAAGCGGTCTTTACTGAACATCGAAATATTTTTTAAAGGTTGACAAAACATGGTGGTGACTTTCTTCGCTTGCGGAAGTCCTAAGTCCCGGACAGGTGATCTGAAGCAATAAAATCAAACATATTTTTACTTTGTACAATATTGTGTATAAGTTGACCTAAAATCAAGAAGAAAAATTGAAAAATAAAAAAATTGTGAGTGATCGGAAGGAAGTTTGTTTTTTTTTTCCCAAAAATGTTCGCAGTTTTTTGCTCACTATTGCTTTATTTTTCAATTTTTCTTCTTAATTCTAGGTCAACTTACACACAATATTGTACAAAGTAAAAATATGTTTGATTTTTGTTGCTTCGGATCACCTGTCCGGGACTTAGGACTTCCGCAAGCGAAGAATGTCATCGCCCGCGCACCGACATGCGTGGCTCCTCCCATTCCCACCACCATGTTTTGTCAAAATTTAAAAAATATTTTGATTTCCAATAAAGACCGTTTAGTCAACATCCTATATTTAATACTTTTCGCATTAAAAATTGATGAAAAATCGAACATTTTTTGGCCCAACAAGGCAGAAGCATCCCTTAAGCGGCCTTTTGAAGAGAAATCAATACCGAAGATAATGCGCACAAACTGACATTTAAAACCTAACAGGAAAATGAATGAGCTGCAACTTAGTGACAACACTTATCTTTGGCCAAGATGCCAAAAAAAATTGTTTTCTTACCTTTTAAAAATAAATCCCTATCGATGTATTTTTATCCCCTAAATACGAATTCACCATTAAATTCCCTCAATTTCTATTACAAGTTTTCTGAAGTGCATGGAAACACATCTTTTGCATTAAGGTAGTACCTCTACAGAAGAGTTGAATTAAGAAATGGTTGAAATTTGACATATACGTTATTTAATACATTATCCAAACATCTGTGCAATTTGAAGAAGTTTGACCAACCCAAACCTGAGATATTTACACTTAAAGTTGACTTGGTTTACACGTAACAAATGCGTTATGATGGGCAAACAGAGCATCATTAATTCTACCGTCAAAACTAAAATTAAGAAATTGATAAAAAACGAGGATAAGCTACAGTAAGATATCATGAATAATGTGAAAAAAATGAGAATGATTCACCATCTAGTTTCCAAGATATAACCATGAGAAGCCTTCACAATTTTGGTGCAAAGCCTGGCAAAGCCTGGAAAAAT
The DNA here is from genome assembly GCA_963210295.1 of Ophion ellenae. Taxonomy (NCBI): domain Eukaryota; kingdom Metazoa; phylum Arthropoda; class Insecta; order Hymenoptera; family Ichneumonidae; genus Ophion; species Ophion ellenae. Next base: position 31,090,305 of record OY723393.1, on the reverse strand, counting down.
AAACAATTGGGGCAAAGCCTGGACAGTCCCGGCAAAAAGTTTACTGGCAATGGTCGATCAAAAACACAATACAAAATATATTTCACGGCAATAAATAATATCCATCGTATTATCTACTAGTACCGAGTCAATATTGCGTAGTTTTTAATTTTATTCATTACTAATTAAACCAATTATCAATCTTTTAAACATGAACATGGGATGCAAACTTTTGGTTGAGATTTTTGCAGAGGAACTACCTTAACTCCTTGTAATTTTAAGTTTTCGACAAAACCTCCATATTCCCCACTAACGAAAAAATTGCCATCGAATATGCCCTCAAAGTATAGTAAAATGCAAATTTTTTCTACCATTTCAGCCGATTTCATGATGTACAATTAATCTGAGAAAAAAAACACCCAGCAAATGTCACGACAAAGTACATTCGCACCCTGTATTTACTCAGGAACTTGATGAAAGGAAATAAAAACACATACCAAGAATGGTTGTCCGAGTGCAAAGCCGATAAGGCTCAAAATGATTGTTGGCCATTTTTCACCGAACAACGGAGGCAATTCGAAAACCTGGAAGGTCACACGAACATCGATTGTACGATAAAAATCGTAATTAGCCGGTCTCGAAATGGAGGGAAATAATTCAAGCAGCCCCACGGTCAACGTAAACGAATTACGCTATCAGGTGTCGTATCAGGGGCTTGCCTTACGCGCGGCCGCGAATAGTAACGCCATTGGACTTGAGCGCAGTCTTGTGTCGCTGTCGCAAGATCAGGATCGAGGCTGCGATCAATCAGCGTGGTAAATATGGGCATCCATTATATCCTTAATCTTGAGGCGTTCGACGTTATCCGTTCCTCAGATCTCACAAATAGCCGCGTATCGTTCACGACCGCAACCCTTCGCCGTCTACGGTTGCCATTGTCATGAAAAAAAATGTAAATATCTACAGATATTATACATAGTGCAATTATTTCATGGCATCGGAAATGTAATCACACGTTTCGGGTAATAAAAATACAGTTCCATGTAAATAATATGAGTTGGTTTTTATTATTTTCCTAAAAATATTGATACACCCAGGTAGGGAATCAAAAGGCTGACGATGGAAACAAACTTGTGTGAGCCTTGTTTCACCGAGCCTGTGTGAGACAGACCTGGGCCAGGTTTGATTGCATCGTTTGGAGCAGCCTGGAACCAAGACTGCCTGCTTAGCCTAAACTCAGGGTTATTTCAAGCTTTATTCAGCCAGTGAATTTTAAGGCTAAAAAATCAAGTCTAGATGCAGGCTTGTTTCAGGTTGTGATAAAATAAAATAAATTTTAAATAATATTTTTTCTGTACTGTTATGAAAAAAAAAAATTAGCAATAAATTTGTCGGGTGCGAAGGCACGAAAAACGAAAGCGAAGGAGGCAGTTCAGAACATTTAAACATATTCTCTTCTCGATATTTATGAGGTACACAAAAAAGTTTTTTTCTCGTCACACACACATTTCGTATATACTCACTCTCTGGGGTCTGCGTACACTCTGTGTATTACGTGTCCCATAAACAATAAATAAAATAAAGTATTGTGTTTAAAATATTTTATATATATTTTATAACAAATAATATAATGAATAATAAATGTATATAATAAATCAAATGAATTCTTTACAAATTTGTTAAATTTATCCCAATGTAGAATATAGAAAACTAAAAACAGGCCTCACATAGCCTCGAGAAGAGTTTGGGATAAGCCTGGTCATAAATGCTCGTGTAGGCTTCATTAAGGCTCGTTTTGAACCTTGTTGTTTCGTCGTTTCAGGCTTAGTACAGGCTTTTCTACCAGCCTTTGGTTAAGCCTGTGTGTAACAGCCTGAAACCGCGTTATCATTCAGGGGTTCAGCTAGGCCTGAAATCAGGCTGGTGCTCAGCCTGAATAAAAAAATGTGAGCCTTGTTTCAGAGCTTGGCGAGCCCTTCTTTCATCGTCAATTCCTACCTGGGCACTGAAGTATATAATTCGGTTTGTTTGAATTTGTTTTGGATTCGTTTGGGTTTATTTGTATAATAATGGTTATACAATATTTGTAATACATTCGTTATATAAGTTGTAATATAATTTAAAAATTAATCACAAGATTAGAATTGGGTGGGGAAAGGGCATTTTTCAACCAATCACAGGCATTCAGCATGACGCAGCTTCCCCCACTCTACTACAACATAGAGGCAGTGGAGTGGGGGTAGCATTAGTTTCGTGTGACATCCAGCTAAGTCAGACCCTTATTATTAATGGTACCAATATTAAGTACCAAATACTTATTATTATTATTATTATATTTATTATACAAACTCCTATGTTTTCGATATGTTTTTGATTTTTTTTCTTCACACTATTACACTTGCAGGATGGCCCAATCTCCTCTCTTCATCGATTCTCGTCTGCATACGTCTTATTTTTAAACACATCTAAACATCACCGTATACACCTCTTGGCCGATTAGGCTTATTATCCGGACTTAAGAGGCTATACCAGTGTGAACGCTGAAAGTTTGGGTGATTTTCGGAAATTTTTTGGAAGAAAAGTACTTAAATAAATGTTTCGGAAAATTAAGAATATATTTGGCTATATTTGACCTATATTACATAATTTTTTCATTGAAAAATATTGAAATCCAAGCGACTTGCGCGCTGCTTTCGAAGGCGCAAAAAAAAGTTCCTCCACTGCATCATTCCGGCCGATTAAGTAGCTGAAACCGAAAAAGGAAAAAAATTCGTTAAACTGGAAGGTATTTTCTGTACAATGACGTACGATTTTCGAAAAAAAATCAAAATCTAACAAAATGGCGTCGTTATGAAAAAAGTCTGTTTTCTTGCCTATAAAACAGTCGTTTTTTTCAATGCCAAATCGTTAATTTTCATCCAATCAGAAATATCCTACGTCGTTGTAGAATAAACATATTCAAGAGTACTCAGTTCAAATTTCAAGTCAATCGGATAATTGCTCTTTGAGTTACAATGTCAGCAAATTGGGAAAATCTCATTTCGAGAAAAACGCGTTTAAAGATTTAACTATTGATTTTTGCAAGATAAAATTATATACATGATATTTAGGATATTAGGGCAGGATATTAGGGCAGGATATTCTTGAAAGTATAAACTGTCGAAAAAGGCAAAAAAATCGATTTTTTGAATTTGTCACACTTGTATAGCCCCTTAACAGCTGTAGTTGCATGAATTACTTATCTACAAAATTATACATATAATTTTGTAGACGTATATAACGATATAACGATATATGTATAACGATAATGTTGTTATACGTATAATTTTACAATTTTATGTGTAAAATTATACATAAAATTATACATATAATAGTATAGTACTAAACTTAGTATAATACTATACTATACATATTATAATACTATACTATAATACACTACTATCATAAAAGCGAAAGTGACTCTATCTTTCTGTCTGTCTGCCCGTCTCTTTCATTTTTAGTTCACGGAAACATCACTTCGCCCGATCTCAATGCCTCGAACTGATACCTTGCGACCCTTATATTTTTACATCCTCTCGACCGATTTCACTCATATTCGTACTAATTATGGAAAATTATTATTAATATTAATAATTATTAATAGTAATTATTATTATTATCTATTTTTTTAAATGAAAATATCTAAAAAATCCATAAAGAATATTATTGTATTATTACTATTAATTGTTATTATTAATAATATTAAGTAGGCTGAGTAGCTTACCGCGACCCTTATATTTTTACATCCTCTCGACCGATTTCACTCATATTCGTACTAATTATGGAAAATTATTATTAATATTAATGATTATTAATAGTAATTATTATTATTATTTATTTTTTTAATGAAAATATCTAAAAAATCCATAAAAAATATTATTGTATTATTACTATTAATTGTTATTATCAATAATAATAAGTAGGCTGGGTAGCTTACCGCAACAAACATATACAGATTTAAAAGCACCTTCAATGTTAAACAAAAATAACCAACGTATCGTTTGTAGAACAAAAACTTGACAGCGTAATATTCGCAAAAAAAAATTGTAAAATTGATAACGGGAGGTATCAGTTATCAAATTGATCCCCCGCAATATTTCCGATAACTTGAGTGCTTCACACCTTAGTCACTTTACCTTCCCTCCTGAGATCAGCGTCGCGCTCGTCCCGGAAATTCACGTTAGGTTCTTCATATCCGGCGGGCTAATGCGACAGAATCGCGCGAGAACTACCTGGCGTCGATAAAATGCCAATGCGAACGTTCTATAGTCGCGATCGAGAAATATTGCACGGAAAATTCACCCCCTGAACGCTTTAACTCGAGGCCCACTCGTACATCGCGTGCGTCATTTCCGGTAATATAATCGATCGGACTTTCATCTCTGAGGGCGTTATTAATCAAAACTTGGATTAAAATCCGTCGAACCCACGCACCAAACTTCTCCGCTCTCTGCCACCCTCGACCCTGCGTCAAGGGTGTCTTAATTCCCGGATTACGTGATCCGTGGTAATTATGGAGTTTCGGGACATTCGACGAAATGTTACCATCCGATCACAATTTCTACAGCAAATTCTTTGTCATATGGTGAATGCGCGCTTCAAATTTTTAATTTATCGTTTTCACCGTTTCTATCAAATGTTCATAAAAAAATACATATTAACATAGGGAGACGCTAGTGCTCATCGCTGAATGGCAGTTTTACGCATGAAATAGTGTGCAAAAAATGTTGGAAAAACCTGTCAGATCACTTACAAGGAAAGGTTGCGAGGTCGATCTCTCCGATTTCGATTAAAATTGGCATGTTTGTAGAATGGGGAAAAATAGGCGACACGTATTTTTTTATATCTGCGGAACCCAATTTTTACGGGGTGAAACGCACCCTCGAAAATCGTTTTTTTTTTCGTTTTTCGTCGATAACGTTATCGTTCTCATCTCCAATGTATAGTACGCAAAAAAATAAACATTGTTGCAATTCGAATTTTTTTTCTTCATATCTCGTACCGTTAAAACGTTATTGACGAAAAACACCCTAATTTTCAAGGGTGCGTTCCAACCCTTAACCCTACTCGGGTTCCGCAGATATAAAAAAATACGTGTCGCCAATTTTTACACATTCTACAAGCATGCCAAATTTTATCGGAATCGGAGAGATCGATCTGGTAACCTTTCCTTGTTAGAACATTATGGCAATTTCGTAATCAATGTCATGATGTACTGAGTGATTTGATAGTTTTTTACAACATCTTTTCACACTATTTCGTGTGCCAGAAGACCCTTGATAAATAATTATTCTCAATAATATATACGTGCATATACAGGGTGTCTCTCTTATCTGTGCCCCCCGCAATCACTCGGTTATTATCGATGTCACAAGAAAATGTTCCAGACAAAAGTTGTACGGTGTGAATGGGGCCATCAAATGGGACCAATTTTTTTTTGTGGAGGCGCTGATGCACCGTGAACGTCACCTCCACTTTTTAAAATGGAATGGTAGATTTTTTTCAACCATCTTGTGGAGCACCTCAAGCCGTATAAAAAACATCGGGGAGTCAAAGTCGTTCAAGGTCATTCAAGGTCACCTATTTAGTTTTGTACAATTGATACTGACCTTCAATGACCTTAAACGACTTTGGTCCCCGGATGTTTTTTATGCCGATGCGGGCTTCTTATGCGAGGAGACTATCGTCTTTCCTACGTTGAGAAGTGTTTTTTTCAATTGTAAACTTGATAGAAACGGTGTAGTCGATCGATTTACAATTTGGAGAGTACATTTAGTATATGACAAAGGGTTTACTGTATGAATTTGAATGAAATGGTAACATTTCGTCGATTGTCCAAAACTCCTTAAGGGGAGAGATACGTTTAGACGAGGAAAAATTGCTGATTTTCATAATTTTTTTTAAGTAAAGATTTTGGTACCATTATTAGGTACCATTAGGTAGGCTTTATAACTACTTTTGACTGTTACATGGGTTTTTTTTCTTATTGTTCTTTAAAAATGGCGGAGGTATGGCACGGTCGTCTAAACCGGTTGCGGCGGATCTTGTCAGACGGCGTGACATGTAGCGCCGGCGGGATTGATCTGAGAAAAAGCCAACAGAGATTTTTCTTTCAGAAACACTCATACGCAGAATATGAACAAAAAAAAAGGGAAAAATGTCGAATATTGGTGAAATGGTACGCTTGAAAACAAAAAGATATAATTTTCCGAAAATAATAGCTACTTTTTGCTATAAAAAATTATTTTTCTTCAATTGTTCAAGATGTTACATGGTATTTTTATGTTTAAAAATGCCAGTGGTACGCTTTGAAAGAAAAAAATTAATTTTCCGAAAAAATGGCTTCCTTTTGCAATTAAACAATACTTTTATTTCAATGTTCAAAGAGATTTAGGGTCATATTTTCGACAATAAGATTATGAAGATTCATACCAAATTTCATCAGAATCGGTCGATTAGTTTTTCAACTATACCTCCGTCATTATTTAAGGTTTATAAAAAAATACCCTGTTACAGCCAAAAGCAGTAATAAAAATACCCCAAATCTCAACAAAAATAAAAAATTATTTCCTTTAAAAAAAATTATAAAAATAAGAAAAATTTTTTCCTTACCTAAAGGTATCTATCTCCCCCTCAAGGATATCGGACGTCAATCCGTAACTGGGTCGAAAAATGTACGTCGATGACCTGCAATATCTCAGCAAAATCCTTCCCAAAAACGATGCCCCACGTGTCCTATTGGCAAATTGGGCCAAATTAAGGTGGTTAAATGCAGGGTGCGAATGTACTTTGTCGTGACATTTGCTGGGTGTTTTTTTTTTCAGATTAATTGTACATCATGAAATCGGCTGAAATGGTAGAAAAAATTTGCGTTTTACTATACTTTGAGGGCGTATTCGATGACAATTTTTTCGCTACTGGGGAATATGGAGGTTTTGTCGAAAACTTAAAATTACAAGGAGTTAAGATAGTTCCTCTGCGAAAATCTCAACCAAAAGTTTACATACCATGTTCATGTTTAAAATATTGATAATTGGTTGAATTAGTAATGAATAAAATTAAAAACTACGCAATATTGACTCGGTACTAGTAGATAATACGACGGATATCATTTATTGCCGTAAAATATATTTTGTATTGTGTTTTTGATCGACCATTGCCAGTAAACTTTTTGCCGGGACTGTCCAGGCTTTGCCCCAATTGTTTTTTTTCCAGGCTTTGCCAGGCTTTGCACCAAAATTGTGAAGGCTTCTCATGGTTATATCTTGGAAACTAGATGGTGAATCATTCTCATTTTTTTCACATTATTCGCGATATCTTACTGTAGCTTATCCTCGTTTTTTATCAATTTCTTAATTTTAGTTTTGACGGTAGAATTAATGATGCTCTGTTTGCCCATCATAACGCATTTGTTACGTGTAAACCAAGCCAACTTTAAGTGTAAATATCTCAGGTTTGGGGTGGTCAAACTTATTCAAATTGCACAGATGTTTGGATAAAGTACTAAATAACGTAAATGTCAAATTTAAACCATTTCTTAATTCCAACTCTTCTGTGGAGGTACTACCTTAATCCCAAATTCGTCACATTCGTAGCAGCACTTGAGGGCCATTCGCCCATCGTTAAGATCTGTTCGCGTAACGACATCTCATAAACAAGTGAGGCGTGCTGCGTGCACGCGTCGCTGCTGAGGAAGTGCAAAATGTGTAGGTAGGTAAAGCAGACTTGGGGGAGTGATCACGGAGACACGGTCGTAAGGATACGGACGATACTCGTGGATATATTTTCCAAGATGATTTCCAGGATGACGCTAGTAATCTTGGCGCATCACGTATTCTCCTAGGCATTTTATGGCCCGTGTAGCCGCTGAGCAAAAGCAATAACTCATATAGGTCGTGTCGCAGACTCCACGTTGGACGCCGGATTGGAAACCCTTCGGGAATAGTGATATTCAAGCTTTGACGAAGTTTCGATATTGGTACACAGCCGGGTACGCGTATTAAGGGGTCTTCCCACTTTGGACGCTAAACATTTTCATTAATTAAAAAAAAAAGAATCATGAACCAAATGAAAATTTAGTTTTCGAAATTTGCATTTTCTAAATTTTCATTTAGTTCGTCATTCGGTTCAAAATAAAAAAAAAACTTTTCGTGAACTAAAAAAAATTTCATGAATTTTTTTGATAGGTTCATATAACAGATATTGATATAAAAGTTATTACACTTAAAAATACACTTTCGACATACACTAGAAAAAAAATTTAATATATTTTAGTCACTATTCATCGACGAAAATGGTAGTTAAAAAAATGGCCTAAAAAAATGGTAACTCTGCGCTGTTTATGAAATCTCGGAGATGGATCATCCGAAACAAGAAAAACAAACGGTTTTAGATTCAGCATGTTAATGGCTATAGCGCATATCATACGATTTTTTATATATGCAAAAATAAGAAAATGGCGGGTATTTTTCGAAAAAAAAAAAAAAACAAAAAAAAACGTGTTTTCCACCATTTTTGGCAAGAAAATAGTAAATAGCAAAATTTTAAAAATCCTTGACATGCGCTATAGCTATAGTTGTAAAGAATATGTGGTTAAAATTTCATAAGAATCGGTTTAGTAGTTTCGAAGATTTGATCAACAAGCCGTCGAAAAACGTTGTTTCGAGAAAAACGCGTTCAAGGGGTCAGTCCACTTTGGAGCCACGAAAAAAAGGTTATGTTCGCGATTTTTTTTTTGAGGATTTTATAAAGGATACGAATATAAAAGTTTTTGGGCATGATAAATAAAGTATTGAAATTGATAAAAAAAAATTAATACATTTTTATTATTCTTAAGTACAAAAACTATAGTTTAACGTAATGCCTCAACAATAGGTGGGCTAGGTAGCTCCATCACAACTCGGCAACGGCTTGTTTGAAACCAAAAAATCAAAGCCCATTAGATTCAGTATGACACCAGCTACAAAACGACCCTCGGATCTAAAGTTTTAACAAAAAATAAAAAAATGGCAGATAAAAAACGAAAAAAGTAAAAACAAACCCGTTTTTTCGCAGTTTTTCGCAAAAAAAAAGTAAAGATCAAAATGTTTAAACCATCGAGGGTCATCTTGGTGCGAATCATGTTTACAATATGTGGTTCAATTTTCAAGAGAATCGGTTAATTAGTTTTAGAGATACGATGGAGATAGATTTTGAAAACGTTGTTTCGAGAAAAACGCGTTTGAAGTTTATACTATGAAAAACTCTTACCTAAACTCAACCGGCAATTCCTGCACAGTACAAAATCCCTTCTGATTGCTCATCATCGTCGATTTCTTCAAGACTTGCTTGCTTTCGATTTTTTGAAATCTTCAATGTAGACTGGCCCCTTGAGGTTTGTTTGGATTACATAAATACATCAATTAAAAAAAATGTATTTCGAAAGTGTGTTCATTAAGTGTAACAACTTTTATATCAATATCTGTAATATATACCTAACAAAAAAATTCATGAAAATAGACTTTTTAGCGTCTAAAGTGAGAAGACCCCTTAACTTGTAGATACGTAGTCAGCTTCTCGAGCACGAAAGCTCGGCTTGGAAATTGTGTTTTTAACGTATAATACGACGATAGATACACGATGTACAGGAAGTGAGAGAAATGTAAAATGGTGGGAAGAACATCTTTCGTAGGGCTTTACGACTGTCTTCGTCGACACCCACTGACAACGATGCCTCGCGAGATTCTCACTGGTTTGATGGGTTCCATCAAACACACATGTGTCTGTGTACACATCCTTGACAAGCAGTTCGCGACGATAAAGTGACGAGGAAGTCGAAGAGGATTTCCGGCGTAAAGCAGCTTTGCGAAAAGGAGATCAGTCCTTAAATCCCCTGTATTCGCGGGTTTCTCTTTCCGTTGCCGAAACGATTGTACTCCCGTTGCAACAATATTTGCCGTGAAATTTTATTGCCCCTTAAACCCACACGCACACGAGGTTTACGGCGAGAGTGTGGTAAGTCGATCGCGTCGAATTTACAGCCCCCATTCCAACCGGAATGAGATTCGAACTAATTTTCCTCTGGTGCTACAACTGCGAGTTTTTGCGGTCGGATGAACATCGCCGAGTTGGCACGATACGAATTGCGAGCGTGAATTTGGGGCCGAGGGCGCCACTGATGAGTCACTAGCTAGGACTGCGAATCGCAGGGTTAAGGGGTTATGCCCTTGTGAAAGTCGAAACATTACTTTTTTCAAAACCAATATATTTTGACAGTTTATCATTTTGTAAACGTTCGCCGAAAATTTTAAGATGGTCGGATCAAAATTGACAGCTTTATAGGCTGTTGACGCCCGTCGGAATATTCGGAGCGTCGTTCGAAATTTTAAAGGTCTTTTTTTCTTGAAAGTACGTTTTCGAGATTGGTGAGCAAAATGGTTGAAAAACTACTGCATCGATCTTTGTGACGTTTTTAGGGCCTTGCCTACGTGTAAAAATATAGTGTTTGATTGAAGTGTTTTTTTTCCGATGTGTAGTTTCGATATGATGAACGAAAAAAGCCCATTTTTTTAATTACATATTTCGGTAATTCCTTCGATCAAGGGGTATAAAATTATGTGCGAATTTAACAATTTGTTTTCGTATGAAAAAGTGATTCACTCATGAAATTAATTACACATATATTAAGTATGATTATCCAGCTGTTAGAAAATATATATATATTTTTTTTTCGATGTACAAAATAGCCGACTAATAATATTTTCTTTTGTTATCTTTTTTTTAGGCGCTCCGTGGCGTGACGTTTAGCATCCACAATTTATGACCCAGAACAAAAAAACAAAAATTCTCGTTAATCTACATTAGAATACCTACAGAAGTACGTACGGAATTTAAAAAATATTGTTTTATTCAAAAGTGGCAGGTATTTGAACTTAAGAAATTAATTTTCAGTGAAAAACTTCGTTATAACTGCTCATAAACTGCTCATAAAATGAAAAGTTTTCGATTAACCAGAAATTCCGTACGTACTTCTCTGCGAAATGCAATTAGGAACATAACTTTTAAATTTGAAGAAAATCGAATGAAAATTGTTGAAGTTATTTGTCACGCCAATTGGAAAAAGCTGTTTCGAGAAGTTTCGAGTGGTCGGGCATTTTGTACATTGAAAAAAAAAATATTTTCTAACAGCTTGATATTCATACTAAATAGAGGTGTGATTAATTTGATGAGTGAATTACTTTTTCGTACGAAAAAAATTTGTTAAATTCGCGCATGATTTTATACCCGTTGCTGTGGCCTAAGGCCTTAATCTTGGGAACTGATGTAAGGACGAAATTTGTTTGATTTTTACAAGCTTTTATTTAACTTGCTTCGTTCGTACGTCCGTCTGTCCGGTTCAAAATTTGTAATCCATTTTTGAAGCACTCGCTGACATCCGATTGAGCTGAAATGTGGCATACCTATGTAACTTCGGTGACAATGCAAAAATATGGTACCATGAAGCTGGTGTGATGATGGAGGTGGGAGTTGGGCAATGCAACTCCTTTATTAAGGCATATACTAGGACAGTCGAGTTTGTGCTCATTTGTTTTGTTATGATGAGCACTTCTCATCACACGTGATAACGAGAGTCTGACAATGGTGGTGAGAGGTCGGAACTGAAATTTCCTAATGGCAAATGCTAGGACAATCGAGTTTGGGCACATTAACTTTGTTGACTTGAGCACTATTTATAGTTACACTGTTATAAAGTTTCTCGCGAAACCTTTATAACCTAAAGCAAGGTTTTTGATTACGCCGATGTCTGAATGGCATGGGGGTCTGGCATTGCAAATAAACAAGCAAATTCTAATACTAAAAAGTATAAAATCAAACAAACGTAAAAAAATGTTGAAAAACAAGTTTTTATTTAAAAGGTACTGTACTAAAAGGTGAAAAATAATGTTCAGTAAAATTGAAAATCATAACAGTATAACTACAAAAACGTCCCTTGCTTGGCCACTGATCATAGGTGCAAGTACTTAAAAGATACATAATCGTAGATATTTAAAAAAAATGAAATATAAATTTTAAAAGCTTGAGGCGCCAAACGTTATGTGTACTAATACTACTTGAAAATTCATCAAAAAAAGCCTCAAGCTTTTGAAATGTATATTTCATATTTAAAAAATCTGTACATTTATGTATCTTTTACGTACTTGCACCTACGATGGGTGACCAAGGAAAGGACTTTTTTGTGGTTATACTGTTTTGATTTTCAATTTCACTGAACATTAATTTGTACTTTTCATTACAATACCTTTTTGGGGGTTACGTGAGTTTGAAAATTTCCAAAATTCCATTATTTTTTTTTATTATCTGATAGTGCAATATGTCTAGAATATTCTCCCAAAGTTTTAAGTCAATCGGGATAAAAGTCTAGGACAGAGAGCCTTTGGGAATTCCCCCCGTTGGGAAAGACTGGCCGGGAGCGACGCAGGTATATCGCATTTTTCTCAAAACACTATTTTTGAGGTCCGTGGACACAATTTCTCAAAAACGAATGCTCCTATCTTATTGAATTTTTGCACACTTCTTCAAAATAACATTGCCTAGTGATTGAACGGGGGTTTTTTTTTCGACTACAACTAATTTTGCAAGGCTATACGTAGTGTAAATTGTACCAAAAATTGAACTATTTTGCATACAACTCTGCCAAAAATTCATTTTTTTTAAATCTTTCGTTCAATCACGAGCTATACTTATCTACTAACATAAAAAATTGAGTTTTTTAGACTTTTTTCGGGTTCTTCGGAAACTAGGTCCTACCGGCTGAATTTCCATAATTTTTTAATGAAAAAAAAAATATTGTTGAAATGTTGCTCTTTTTTGTGCTTAACATTTTGAATAAAATAATTTATATATTATATTTTTTCTTAATAGAGAAAATATGCTTTTATGCTTCGAAACCCATGTAACCCCTCAAATAAAAGCTTCACTTTAAAAGTTTTTTTTACTTTCATTTGATATTAGATAACCTGGTGCAAAGGGCATTGCTCACCTCCAAAAGACGTTTTCAGACGTTCAGATGATACTTCTTCAAATGTCTTATATTTGTATAAATTTATCACTACGATTTTCTAGAAATAAAAATGAGCTTTTTTCGACTGTTGCAACTAGGCCAAACCTGTTAAGGGCTTTAACCCACAGTAGAATTTTCAAAAAATCGATTTGTTTTTTCGCTAAAACGGTGCTTTACCATCATAAGAAAAAGTTACTATTCGATTTATAGCAAGAACATTTTTTTTCACCGTCTTTGATCGTATAACGTAAACCCTCTGGCACGGCCATAGAGTACCTAAAACTTTAAGGGGTTAGCCCCACTTGCGATTTTGAAAAAATCGATTTTTTTATTGCATTTTTTTGAAGTATAAGTATCTGAGAATATGTCTTGAAAATTTCAAGTCGATCCGCACAAAATTGACTGAGATATGAGCGTTGAAAGAGAAGAATCCGCGTTGAAAGAGCGTTGAAAGAGAAACTTTAAACGCGTTTTTCTCAAAATGGCATTTCTGAAGTCGGTGACCAAGATTACTTGAACACTAATGAACCGATGTTCTTGAAATTTTGCAGGCTTATTTAATACATAAAAATGTAGTCTTTAATCGTTCGATTTTTTTTTTCGAAAAAAATGGCCGCTTTATAGCCAAAAAACGGCCGTTTTTTTCGTTAAAATCGAACCATTAACTTTGACTGTCCGCCATTTTGTGAAAAATGAATATTTTTTTAAATCCTTCGATTAAAGACTAGTTTATACTTATATTTGACTAAATCCATCCGCATTTTTTTCTTCAGATGATCCACTTCGCCGCAATGTTGGTCACCGCAAACCGTGTATATAAAAACATTATTTCATTGACGGCCATTTGCCACTAAACAATGTAATATTTTTCAATAAAAAAATTACTGAAAGTTCTTCAAGATGTGTTCTTTAAGATGGTATATTGATCGATTGAAAAGGTTTTGTAGTTTTCTTTAAAAAATTCATGAAAAAGGCCTTTTTTGCGCTACAAGTGGGGATAACGCGTTAAACGCATTTTTCTTGGAACAGCTTTTTCCAATTGGCGTGACAAATGACTTCAACAATTTTCACTCGATTTACTTCAAATTTAAAATCCATGTTCCTAACTGCATTTCGCAGAGAAGTACGTACGAAATTTCTGATTAATCGAAAACTTTACATTTTATGAGCAGTTTTATGCAAAAATGTTCACTGAAAATTCATTCAAATACCTACAACTTTTGAATAAAACAATATTTTTTAAATTCCGTACGTACTTTTCTAAGTATTCTAATGTAGATTGACGAGAATTTTTGTTTTTCGTTCTAGGTAAATGTCACGCCGCGGAGTGTCTAAAAAAAGATAACAAAAGAAAATATTGGTAGTCGGCCATTTTGTACATCGAAAATATATATATATATATATATATATATATATTTTTTTTTTTTTTCTAACAGATTGATATTCATACTAAATAGATGTGTAATTAGTTTTATGAATGAATCACTTTTTCATACGAAAAAAATGGTTAAATTCGCACATGATTTTATACCCATTACTGTGGCCTAACCCCTTAAGTATGAAGCTCAACTGTACAGATGTTTCTTATCGTGCAAGGTCTGATGAACGGATTGGCCGCTAGAGGTTGACCTGACACTCAGACCCAAAGAGCAACAAGATAAAGCAGCGACCGATATACGACTCTGTGCACCCACGAGGGCACACCAAGTGTATTCGCCTTCGCATTTCCGCGCGGCTATTTCTCGGCCCTGCGTCGTTGTCGGCCAAGTAGATAAGATCGCGACGTTTTCTACCGCACGTCAAGGGCTCGCTAAGAAAGTATATTACGCTCGATGTCGTACCCTATCGCCGCGGACGACATTACTCGCCCACCGCAGAGACTCGGCGGAAGATTGACCAAGGAGTTGCCCTAGAAGTGAGGAATATATATGGAGGGAAACGTATACGGGCCAGCTCCCGAAGGACCTTCCAGCCAGGCTTCGAAAGCTCAACGCTAAATCGAGGAAAGTTCGCGAGCAAGCGCTGAACGAAAATATATTCTTGGACAAGACTTTCGACAGCGTCGAACGAACTATATACGAGCTCACCGCGAAGTCACGCAGAGCCTTGTAACTCTCACTGTATGTAACTCGACCTCGCTTGAACTAGCCACGTAGACCAGCCGTTTAACCCCGTTTACATTCAACCCCAATGGCTCTTCCCATATATCGTAATCTTAGCCTGTTTACCTGGTTAATCCTAGTTTTTATCTTGATCGCAATGTTTTCTTGGATGGTTGGGGGAGATTGGGCATGCATGCAATTGTGGTTGATGATTGCTTTCTAAGAAATGAAGAATAATGGTGCTTCATCATAGTCCTTTAAGAAAGTCAAGGAAGGAATGGAGAAAAATGGTGCTTCATCATAGTTCTTCAACAAAGTCGAGGAAGGAATGAAGAACAATCGTGCTTGATCATAGTCCTTTGAGAATTTCAAGGAAGGAATGGAGAACAATGGAGCTTGATCATAGTTCTTCAACAAAGTCGAGGGAGGAATGAAGAACAATGGTGCTTGGTCATAGTTCTTGAGGAAAGTCAAGCTAGGAATGAAGAACAATCGTGCTTGATCATAGTTCTTTAGTGAAGTCAAGTTAGGAATGAAGAACAATCGTGCTTGATCATGGTCCTTTAACAAAGTCAAGGAGGGGGTGAAGAACAATCGCCCTTCGTACCAGTTCTTCAAGAAAGTTGAATTAGGAATGAAGAATAGTCATAGTTTTTCAAGAAAGTCAAGGAACGAATAATGAAAAAAAACAATCGTGCTTCATCATACTTTTTCTAGGAAGCCAAGGAAGGAATGAAGAACAATCGCGCTTGATCATACTGGGTCAAGAAAGTCAGGGAAGGAATGAAAAATAATCGTGCTTGATCATAGTTGGTCAATAAAGTTAAGGCAGGAATGCAGGACAATCGCGCCTGATCATACTTTTTCACGGATGTCAAGGAAGGAATGGAGAAAAATTGTGTTTGATCATAGTTCTTCAAGAGAGTCGAGGAAGGAATGGAGACCAATCGTGCTTGATCATAGTTCTTCAAGAAAGTCAAGGAAGAAATGAAGATCAATTGTGCTTGATCGTAGTGCTAGGAATGAAGAACAATCGTACTTCATCATACTTTTTCAAGGAAGTCAAGGAAGGAATGAAGAAAGACGTGCTCGATCATAGTTCTTCAAGAAGATCAGGGAAGGAATAAAAAAAGCAATCGCGCTTCATCATACTTTTTCGACGAAATCAAGGAAGGAATGAAGAATAATCGTGCGGGAGCATAGTTGGTCAACAAAGTTACGGCAGAAATAGAGAACAATCGCGCCTGATCATACTTTTTCAAGGATGTCAAGGAAGGAATGGAGAAAAATTGTGTTTGATCATAGTTTTTCAAGAAAGTCAAGGAAGAAATGAAGATCAATTGTGCTTGATCGTAGTGTTTCAAGAAAATGACCGAAAGAATGAAGAACCACCATGTTTGATCATAGTCCTTCAAGGAACTCAAGCTAGGACTGAAAAACAATCGTGCTAGATCATAGTTCCTCAACGAAGTCAATGTAGGAATGAAGAAAAATCTTCCTCAATCATAGTTTTCCAAGACAGCTAAAAATGATGACGATCCGAATTGCAATGGCATTCGGAGATTCGTGGCCATTCACTTAGAAAATGGAACAAGTCAAATTATTAAAAGTAATTGAGCAAATACGAACCACCTACAAGAAAACCGTGCCTGCCGGCAACGGCTGTCATACTCGCTACATTTAGTCGGGACTCTCGTACCTCTTGATCATTTCTGGGCTTGACATTCGCCGACTTTGACTGATGAGAGAAGTTTTGACGAAGTATTTCCAGGGAAGTCGATCTTCCAACGCCATTTGACAGGTCTTTGACCCGGAGACTTTTTTCCCGACGCAAGTCTTCCAAGTAATACCGCGGTCCAAATCACTTTCCCCGAAGTCTACAGGCAACCGAGCGGCCTATTTGGAGGATATCTGTGAACATAGCTGGGCGGCAGGAGAAAAAATGTGGCGCGGCTGAATGAGCAAGGAGAGAGCGTTGTGAAAGAAAAAGTTTGAAAGCCTGATACGATAAAGAAAGACCTTCTTCACCCCTAGGAACAACAGGGTTACCGGGAATACAGGATAAACTTCCGGTAGTTTGTCTCCCTTCTTCGTTTCATCAGTCACCCTGCCAGCATGTAGACAACGCCCGTCTGGCTATCTAACAAAAAAGGCAAGAAAGAGAGAAACAGAGGAAAAACGATACGGAAAGTTTGCTTTTTATTCTCTCGTGCCGAGTAGGAAATTTATCACTACGTGCTACGTCGATAAGGGAATTCTTTTTGATCCCACCTAAGCCGAAGTAATATGACCCACTTGTCAATCATGGACCATTGAGCTTTGATCATTCGTACGATCGGACATAGCCGCAGGTTTGCGGGACTGCAGAGCTCTGTACAATGAGTGACTTGATACTACATCCTTTCGATGTTCGCCTCTGGGGATGGCGCTGGTTGATTCGGAATCGCAAGGCTAGTTCCTACGCAAATCTACATTCTCGGTGGCCTCAGGAGAAATAGAGATAGAGAGAGAGAAACGGACAAGACTGACTATGAGGCGGACAGTGACACAGAATGAGAGGAAGACAGAAAGAGAGAGAGAGAGAGAGAGAGAGAGAGAGAGTGAGAGAGAGAGATCGCGTACCTCAAGCTCTCACAGGAGTCCATGTATCACCACGTGAAATTACAGACTACGAGAGTGTGGCAGAAGTGATGGAGACCACAGAAACGGAATAGTTAAGGTCCCAACAGTTCCACATCCCTTCTTCAGAAGTAACTGCCAGCTGAATAGCCCTTCTTCCTCGTCTACATCGATTATTCGTTTTTGTTCTCCCCTTCTTTCACCTTTCTCTATTTACTCAGGGAACTTTCGAGAGGCTGAAAAATCGATTCCTCCCTTGATGCTGAAGCGTCTGGCCATCAGACATTCTGGGCAGGGGAGCGCAACCTACGAGGGGATAAAAAGTTTTTACATCAAGTTCTTTTAGAATACGTATACATGTATACTCACATTTATATTCGTGAGTGTGTGTAAAAAAAAAGCATATAGCAATGTAGATAGGTCCTTTTATACCTTCATATACAGGGCACCATCCAGCCATCCCCAAGTTACAGATCCACCAGACTATCGCAGTCTCCGCGTGGTACCTCGAAATGCTCAGTGCGATGACTATCGGAAAAATTCTGCAGGGAAGGACAGAGGCAGAAGAGAACTTTTGGCGCTTTGGTGTGGGGGTGCGAAGAAAAAAGTCTGCCGAGAATTGACTACGATGGTAGATTGCCCCTTTATTGGTAGGCAGAGAGAGGAAAAGCAGAGCTCAAGACGAATCTTTAATCAGCGACGGACTGGAAACTCCGCTTAGAAGAAAAAGCAATTAAGAATGGTGTTTCAACAATTGTCTTTTTTGGAATTGTTCAGTCGCACTTTTTTTTCTCCACGCCTGGTTGCATGCTTGTTTTGGCTCTATTCGTTGATGACGATAACGAAGTTTTGCATTTTATTGAGCGTGTTCCACGAGACGCTCGTTCATCGATAATTTTCCTGGCAAAACTAGCAACGAGAAGTGGCAAAAATTTATTCGCCATCGAAGACGCTAAGAGCACGTTCCTCTCGGTCCTCACGGACGGGAGTTATACGGTCCGATCCTCTTGGACCGACAATGCGCCCTGATTGGGACACCATTAGACACCCTCTATATAGTATTGCACTATGCAACATGGCAACGATAAGATTCTCTTTCTCTCGCTCTATCGGATTTTGCCAAACGTCCTTGACAAGCCGAACGCCCTTTTTTCCGGTAAGCAAATTGAGTGTAATGAAGGCTGCCGTTGTCTATCCGAGAGGACGAAAGCAAGCTCGAAATATGAGAAAGAGAGAGAAAATGTTATGCTGTGAACACGCCTCAGAGTAGCCTAGGATATTGAGGGAACGGTAAGGGGTGAAGTTTGTAAGAAAACGTTCACCCTAAGCAAGAAACCCAATCAAACGCAAACCAGAGTAGTACAAAGAAAAATGTACCCTTTCATTTGACTTTGCAAACGTGTCTTTATTCTTGAATCGGACGAAGAAGCAGGCGATGACCCATATGGTGATAAAAAACGTTCAACCTAAAAAAACCAATCGAAACCAAAGCAAAGTAGTCCAAGGAAAAGTGCCCCCTGCCATTTAACCTTGCAAACATGATTTTGTTTTCTGGATCAGGCAATATGGTGATAAAAAACGCCCAACTTAATAAAAACACAATTAAACCCAAATCAAAGTAGTATAAAAAAGAATATCCCGTTCCATTTAACTGTGCAATCTTCCACGTAACTGTGCAACTTAAGAAAAAACCCAACCAAACTCAAAGCAGAGTAGTATAAAGAAAAATGCCCCCTTCCATTCGACTTCGCAAACACTTTTTGTGTTCTTGGATCAAGCGAGGAAGTCGGCAATGACATATATGGTGATAAAAAACCTTTAACCTAAGAAACAATCCAATAACACCCAAAGCAAAGTAGCACAAAGGAAGAATGTACCCTTCCATTTAACTTTGCAAGCATGTTTTGTTCTTGGATCAGAGGGAGAAGCAGGCAATGGCTCGTATGGTGATAAAAAACGTTCAAACTGAGAAAAAACCCAATCAAACCCAAAGCAACGTAGTAAAAAGTCGTATGTACCCTTCCATTTAATTTCACAAACATATTTTTGTTCTTGGATGAGCCGAAGAAGCAGGCGATAGCCCGTATGGCGATAAAAATCATTCAACCTAAGGAAAAACCACATCAAACCAAAAATAAAATAGCAAAAAATATAATGTACCTTTCCAATTAACTTTTCAAGCATGTTTTTATTCTTAGATCAGACGAAAAAGCTGGCAACGGCCGGTATAGCTATTAAAACCATTCAACATCAGAAAAAAACCCAATCTAACCCAATCCAAAGTAGTAAAGGAAGCATTTTCCTTTCCATTTAAGTTTGCAAACATGAGTCTTGTTTCCAATCAGGTGAAAAGGCAGGCAATAACCGATATGGTGATGAAAAACATTCAACCTAAGAAAAAACCTATCCAAACCCAAACCAAAGTAATACAAAGAAAAGTGCCGTCCGTCCACTTAACTTTGCAATAATGTTTTTATTCTTGGATTAGACGAAGAAGCAGGCGGTGGCTCGTATAGTGATAAAAAACGTTCAACCTAAAGAAAACCCAATTAAACCCAAAACAAAGTAGTCCGAAGACGTGTGTACCCTTCCATTTAATTTTCCAAACATGTTTTTGTTCTTGGATCAGACGAAAAAGCAGGCGATATGGTATGGTAATTAAACCCATTCAACCTAAGAAAAAAAAACGGTATCCAACCCAAAACAAAATAGTAAAAAGTATAATATACCCTTCCATTTAGTTTTGCAAACATTTTTTCGTTCGTAGATCAAACGAAGAAGCAGGCGATGGCCCGTTTGGTGATAAAAGCCACTCAACCTGAGAAAAACCTAATCTAACCCAAACCAAAGCAGTAAAAAGAAAAATGTGCCCTTCCATTGAACTTTGCAAACATGTTTTTGTTCTTGGATCAGACGAAAAAGCAGGCGATATGGTATGGTAATTAAACCCATTCAACCTAAGAAAAAAAACGGTATCCAACCCAAAACAAAATAGTAAAAAGTATAATATACCCTTCCATTTAGTTTTGCAAACATTTTTTCGTTCGTAGATCAAACGAAGAAGCAGGCGATGGCCCGTATAATGATAAAAGCCACTCAACCTGAGAAAAAACCTAATCTAACCCGAACCAAAGTAGTAAAAAGAAAAATGTGCCTTTCTATTGAACTTTGCAAACATGTTTTTGTTCTTGGATCAGACGAAAAAGCAGGCGATATGGTATGGTAATTAAACCCATCCAACCTAAGAAAAAAAACGGTATCCAACCCAAAACAAAATAGTAAAAAGTATAATATACCCTTCCATTTAGTTTTGCAAACCTTTTTCCGTTCGTAGATCAAACCAAGAAGCAGGCGATGGCCCGTATGGTGATAAAAGCCACTCAACCTGAGAAAAAACCTAATCTAACCCAAACCAAAGCAGTAAAAAGAAAAATGTGCCCTTCCATTGAACTTTGCAAACATGTTTTTGTTCTTGGATCAGACGAAAAAGCAGGCGATATGGTATGGTAATTAAACCCATTCAACCTAAGAAATAAAACGGTATCCAACCCAAAACAAAATAGTAAAAAGTATAATATACCCTTCCATTTAGTTTTGCAAACATTTTTTCGTTCGTAGATCAAAAGAAGAAGCAGGCGTTGGCCCGTGGGGTGATAAAATCCATTCAACCTAAGAAAAAACCCAATCTAACCCAAACCAAAGTAGTAAAAAGAAAAATGTGCCCTTCCATTGAAGTTTGCAAACATGTTTGTTGTTTTCGGGACAGGCGAAGAAGCAGGTGATGGCCCGTACCACGCGCCAACGACGAAAAATGGCGAATACGACCGACGTTGCCACGTCCGCAAGTAGCCTTTTAACGAGCACGGGATCGACGCCATTCGACGCTACATCGGCCTCGGTGACGTACCCCACCGACGGCTATTACAGCTTCAATTACAGCGGCCTCGCGAATCTCGGTGGCTACTCAATCGACGATCTGAATTACACGGAGCTCTGGATCGACGCGTGGAACGGTACCGAGACGAGCAACGTAACCGAGAGACTGAACGCAACGGTACTGCCGCCAGGTGGCTACTGCGACGAGTGGGAATCCGCTCAGCACAAGCTCTTCCAGGTGATATCATCGCGTATGAAACACGACCATCAATATTAACCATTTGCACTCGAGGCGCGCGATAACAGAGCCAGCTGATTCAGAGCCTGCGAGTTAATTATGCTAATTCGTGTTTAATTACGCGACTGCCGAGACCACACTGCGGAAATTCGAATTATAGGAGAATATGTAGAACATTTGCGAAGTTGCTTAAGCAAAAAGGACGTAAATGGCGATCCATTTGTATGCGAGTTCTCTCTGCATACGTGCCAAGGCAGACACTGAACTACGAAGTTATTAAAGAACAGTTTTTACAACAATTGCGATGATTTTCAGTTCTAACGGGCGGTAAGCTTAAGGCCCGGAAAAAGTCGATTTTTGGTATTTTTTTCTGATGGGAGCATTGGAATGACGAGGTCGGAATTTTACACATAATTGGCACATAGTCTTGTCGAGATTATTTATTTTTTGTTGAAAAATATTGGTGACCAATGGTGTTGTTATTATTTAAGCTATTCCAGGGTGGCTATGGCAACTAGAGTCATCAAAAATTAAAAAATCAAAATGTACTTCTTTATTTTTCGTTTCGGATAATTAAAATCACGAGAAAAGCGTTCCAAATCAATAGTTAAAAAAAAATTTCAGAACTTTCTTTGCTAATTAAAGTTAATAACAAAGATATCTGTAAAGACTATAAAAATGGGCACTGAAAATTGTATTTTTGGAATTTTAAGGCAGACCCCTTAAGGGGAGTCACTGTGACGGGCCGAGAAAAGGTCGATTTTCCGATTTTCTTTGTCTACTAGATTATTTATTTAGGATATCGACAAAAAAAACTGTTATTAAGCATACATTGAACTTATTGCGTGTAAATGTTTATTCAAAAACATTTAAAATTAACAACGTTCCTGAGGTTTAATAGAGCCTTTGTGTAAAAGACGTGGTCCAACGGCCTGATCGATAAGTTGACAATGGTTGGTCTGAAAAATGATTACAAAAAAGTTTCATAATCTAGATAAATGTAGTTCTTGTTGAAGGTAGCCATTTTTCGAAAAAAAAATCGCAATATAAGGGGTGTTTAAAAAAAAGTGTAAATTTGGCGAAATTTTTCTTATACTTGGGGGCTTCATAAATACTAAATTTGATAAAAGCTAAGTACGACGATAGCTGCTGCTATTACGGAAATTTCGCGAAAGGCGTCAGGCCACTCTAGAGGCCGAAAAAATATGTTTTTTGGGGATTTTTTTTTCAGAAAAACTACAAGATAAATGGAGATTACAAAAAAGGGTGTTTATCATACATATCAGTGACTGTATACAATAATTTTTTTGAAGCGATTCATTTCAAAATGGCGGCTGCGCAGCGTTTATCTCAAAACTGCATTTTTTATGTTGGCCGGAAACATAACTCAGGCAATTTTCAACCGATTCACTTGAAATGTTAAATATATCTTGAAAAATACATTGTCTATGGAAGTACGTAGGATTTTTTTTTATATTGCATTTGTTATTAACAATTATCCGACGATTTTTTGGCAAATTTTTCACTTTCCAAAAATTTGCCTCAGATAATTGTTAATAACAAATTAACTATGCAATATTTAAAAAAAATCCTACGTACTTCCATAGACAATGTATTTTTCAAGATATATTCAACATTTCAAGTGAATCGGTGGAAAATTGTCTGAGTTGTGTTTCCAGCCAACTTAAAAAATGCATTTTTGAGATAAATGCTGCACAGCCGCCATTTTGAAATTAATCCCTTCAAAAAAATTATTGTATACAATCACTGATATGTATGATAAACGCCCTTTTTGGTAAAATCGATTAATTTTGTAGTTTTTCTGAAAACAAAAATCCCCAAAACGCCTATTTTTTCGGCCTTTAGAGTGGCGTAACCCCTTAAAAAATATTGTATATCGAACAATTATAGCTAGGGCTATGATTCCAGCCGGGTCAAGAAAAGTCATTTTGCGAAAACGCGATTGAAAGTTTTAGCATGTGTAAATCGTTGCGCTACCTGCTCTCACTAAATCGTCTGTGACTTAATCAATCTTCAATATTCGAACTCGAATCTTTTTTCACACATTCTTGAATATGTATGCTTTGAGAAAATGCAAAAAATCGATTTTTTTTAAATTCGTCACAATAATCTCCCACCTTGAAGAGTCTCGAGGGCTTGACAGCTTAAAAACCACACCACGTCACCTAAATCGACCTCACTCCATTATTGTTGCAAAAAATTCCAGACAGCCTTTTATTACACGCGTGCAATAAAAGCTCGACATTGCATGCGTCCAATAAAAGCTCGACCCTCTTCAAGGACGTGTCTACCGTTGTCTCGCCCGTTCTGATTCAGCGGCTGCTGCGGTCTCATAATGAAGAGGAAAGAAAGAAAAAAATGTAATCAACGATAATGCAATTTGTCCTTTTCGTTCTCGCCCTTGACTCAGGCAGCCAATCTCTTCTTCGCCGCCGCCTTTCTCGTGCCAAGGTCGTTCAAGGCCTCGGTACTCGCGCTGCGCACTTTCCTGACGGCGGGTTTCATGCTCGCCGCGCTCTGGGCGGGCATAACGATTTGCGCCCTTGACGCGATGCTCTGGTGTCTCGCGTTGGGTCTACTGAACGGCATCCACTCGCTGATACTCGCCTGTCGTTTTTTGCCACCGGCGCTCAGTCCCGAGCTCGCCGAACTCTATCTCAAGCTGTTCAAGCCTTATCGGGTCAGCAAGAAGCACTTCCAAGAGCTCGCCAAGGAGGCGAGGATATTGAAGCTCGATCCTGGACAAACTTACGCGACCGAGGGTGTCACGCCGGCTGACGAAAGGCTGTCCATACTACTGCGTGGCAAGTTAGTCGGATTAATTCTCGTCGCTTGTGCTTGCGCGTTTGCCGAAGTATCTCGGTAATGCCTCGCTCCTGGAAAAATAATGAAATTCGCTTTTGGAGGCGCGAGCGCTTTAAGGGGTTATGCCTTGTTGTAAAAGTCGAAAAATCACTTTTATCAAAACCAATGTATTTCGACAGTATAACGTCTTATAAATTTTCCCAGAATATTTTTAGGTGAGGAGATCGAAATTGACAGATTTAGAGGTTTTTAGATTGACGCCGGCGGGAACGCTCGAAGGGTCGTTTGAAATTTTAAACGCTTTTTTATCGAAAGTACGTTTTCAAGGCCGGTGAGCAAAATATCTCAAAAACTACTGCATCGATGTTTCTGAATTTTTAAGGTTTTTTTCTAAATGTAAAAATGTAGTTTTGATCGAAGGATTTTTTCCCCGGTGTATACTTTCGATTTGATGAACGGAAAATGTCCGTTTTTTCGCAAAAATTAAGACTCACTCTGAACACGCGGTATCTTTTGTTAATTTGATAATTCGGAAATTCTTCTGATTAATCATAAGATATACTAATATACTAACGAAATCTGTTTGATTTTTTTACATTGGATAAATAAAAAGGAATATCTAAAAAATTGAGACATCGATCTTTCTAAATTTTTTAGGGCGTTTTCTAGATGTAAAAATATAGTATTTGATGGAAGGATTTTTCTTTATCGATGTATACCTTTGATTTGATGAACGAAAAATGACAATTTTTTAAGCAAAAATCAAGACTCACTTTGAGCACGCGCCATTTTTTTTAAATTACACATTTTGGGAATTCCCTTGATCAATCTATACATGTAAAAGAACATGTGCTGGCTGATTCATCAACGCCGAGCCAAAACCGCTGAAGCTAATTACATGAAATTCGAACAGTAGGTGGCTTTCGTGACGTAAGCACCCACTGAGAACGGATTTTCCGCAATTCAACCCTTAAGGGGGAAAAAGGGGTGGTAAAGTTTGTATGGACATTTCAAAAAACCTGGTCGCATTTACGTGAAATTTGGTATTTGTGCTTCTTGACACAATTAATGAAATATGTGTTTCAGCGTTTTAGGAAATTCAACCCCTAAACGAAAGCGGGTGGCAAAGTTTGTACGGAAAATTAAAAAAAACGGGTCAAATTTACTCGAAACTTTGCATTATGGCTCCTAGACACAATAAATGAAATTTCAGCTTTCTTGAAAACTCAATCCTCAAGGGGAAAAAGGGGTAGCAAAGTTTGTATGGTAAAACAAATATATGTAAATCGATTATAATTAAATATTTTTACACAAAAAAATCGGTCTTTTTATACTTATTACTTATACTTATTACTTATAGTTATTACTTATACTTATACTTATACTTATACTTATAAGTATACTTATACTTATACTTATACTTATACTTATACTTATACTTATACTTATACTTATACTTATATTTATACTTATACTCATACTTATACTTATTACTTTTTCAAATACCTAATTTTTATCGAAATTTAACATTACGATTTTCTATTTAAAAAAGCCAAAATTGCGCTGTTTTCGACTGTTACATCTAGGCATAACCCATTAACCAACGCCTCAGTAACTTTTTCGTATTATCAGTCGCCATGGACGCCCATTTCTTGAATACTCAAAAATTTCTTTCGAATTCTTATCGAATCAATGGACGAAGATGTGATACGTCCTCAACCTCTTTTTTCCCTGAATGTTACAATGACACTTGCGAACGAGGAGTGACGATGCTTTTTTTCTTCTCGTGTCCGACGCAGACTCAAGGTAACGTGCGACGGTACGCACTTGCACTACGTAAGGTCTTATCAATTCGTTGATTCGCCGGAGTGGGAAGCCACCCACGAGAATCTCGACGACGTCTTCCAGGTGACGATACGCGCCGAGGAATCGAGCACTTACATATGCTGGACGAGAATGAGACTAATGAGGGTACTGAGGCACAGGCCGCTCCTGAAAATCGTCCTCAATACCCTGATTGGCAAGGACATCACGTCCAAGCTGTACGCACTCAACGAACAACTCGCCGGCGTCGCGGCTGCCACCGAGAACGCCGAATCCAATCCCTACAAGGGAGTCGCGAGGAGTCTGAGCGTTGATGCCGTCAATACCGAGACTGCTGGTAGGGTGAGATCTTCGACGTGGAAGCAACAAAGAAGGCACAGCAATCCACGCAGTGACAGTGAGCAAAAAATTCACTTTTATTATTGACGCAAGGCGGGAGCCTGAATTAGAAGGTCCGAAAAATCGTTTTTTTTTATTGATTAAATCGATAGATAAACTATCCAAGAATATATTTGCAAAGCTACAGAGGCCAATTGTAAATATTTTCGAAGATACGAGGCCAAAAGCAGAGAAGCGATTGATATTTGATATTGATATTTCCTCCCATTGAAAATTTTGAAGCGCGTTTTCTCCTATTTTCATTTTCACGATTTTTCCAAAGTGGCGGGCGTGATGGCAAGAAAACTAAACGACCTATTGAATCAAACCAAAGTTCATTTTCTTCAGTATGAAAATCTCTTCTAAGTGAATTAAAAAAGTCGTTGAAAAAGTCTTTTAAAATTATTATTATAGCACGTTCAAGTGTTTTTTAACACATTTTGTTTAACTTGAGAAAAGTTATAATTTCACGATTTTTTCAGCTTTTTCTTAAGGGGCTATACCAGTGTGAACGCTGAAAATTTGGGTGATTTTCGGGAATTTTTTGGAAGAAAAGTACTCAATTAAATGTTTCGGAAAATTAAGAATATATTTGGCTATATTTAATAAAATATTAAATATATTTTATATAAATATTAAAATCTAACAAAATAGCGTAGTTATGAAAAAAATGTCTGTTTTCTTGCCTATAAAATGGCCGTTTTTTTTTCAATGCCAAATCGTCAATTTTCATCCAATCAAAAATATCCTATGTCACTGTAGAGTAAATATATTCAAGAGTACTCAGTTCAAATTTTAAGTCAATCGGATAATTACTCTTTGAGTTACAATGTCGGCAAATTTGAAAAATCTCATTTCGACAAAAACGCCTTAAAGATTTAACTATCGATTTTCGCAAGATAAAATGACATTGATATAAATTATATAAATGATAGTGATATTCTTGAAAGTATAAACTGTCGAAAAAGGCAAAAAAAATCGATTTTTTAAAAGTGTCACACTGGTACGGCTCCTTAAAGATCGAACTATCGCTTTTTGCAAGATAAAATTATTAGAGACACGGCTTTGAAATTTTTGCAGGATATTCTTGAAAGTATAAACTGTCGAAAAAGGCAGAAAAAATCGATTTTTGAAAGTGTCACACTGCTATAGCCCCTTAAAATTGTTCCTCCTTTTCCCTACTCGCGTTCTCCATATTTCAACATGCAACTGATCTGATGTCGATTTTGATCGTGATAATTATTCCCTCAGTGTCCCAGATGTTAATCTCTACTCCGCCAGTTTGTTGCCACCAAATATCGAATGAACCCAAATTATAAAAATGCCGAACAAACCCAAACCGATAAAATCAACAAGAAATTCTGAGCAATAAATGTTCGCCCTCAATCTGCCCTAAAAAAATCCAAATTTCCCGATCACTGTACCCGACAAAAAAGTTTAACCCATAGAGAACAAATGCCCAAAAAATGGCCAAAAAATGGCCGACGCGTATTCGTTTAAAAACGGGACAATGGACCTCACGGTGACTGCGTCAATATTTCCGCGACGGCATTTGGTCGGTTGATAGTTTCTGTATAACTTCTGGGCGTGAGGCTTTTAATACGTTTACGTTGGTGTCGCTCTGATTGGCAATTCAGGAAGTTCACCGGCGAAGTACTCGCACCAGTACTGGGCTCCGGTGGTCGCTAATCACTTTCCACCGAGCTCGCCCTTCGTGCAGTCCCAGAATCTCGGCTATACCCTGCTGCCGCAGGGTGTCACGTTTTCGCCACCTCCGCGCGCCCCAACTGCCACTCATACACCGGTCACAAGACAGCGAAGCGGGGGTGGCACAGGGGGCGATTACACGCTCCTGTCCCAGACGCCGAAGCTCGAGAGAAAACGCTCGAAAAAGACAACAAGAGAAGTAAGTACCAAAATATCAACGAGAGAAGGTTTTCACCAGGTAACGGTCGAATTTCGTTCAGAAACGTGTAATATTTTTTTTAACTCCAGGTAACGGTCGAATTCCGTTCAGAAACGTGTAATATTTTTTTTAACTCCGTAATCTTTTTGACCAGCAAAATTCGCGAATATTGTCAAAAATATGACGGATAGACCACTGTCGAAAAGTGAAGTAGATTTTTTTTTCGAAACGAAGCGATTTAATGTATTGATTTTCAAAGTATGGGGCACCCCCCCCCCCCAAATGAGGCGTCGCGATACAGGGGGTGGGGCACGGCTATGTCCTTTTTGAACAAAGGGGAGGGTGATAAAAAAAAATTGGGAACCCCTGATTTAAAGTAACCCCCCCTCCCTCCCTCTTAATGCTATTTTCCCGAATGATTTCAGAATCTGAATCGGAAGATTTACAATAATAGGGGGTGGGGCATTGAGCAGGATTTGTAAATTTATCATTCAACGACGCCTTACTCAATGGGGTATTTTTTTATCGATGTTTTCCACGTAAAAAAAGCTAGGGGTGGGGCACGATAATCACCTTTTTTGCATAAAGGGAAGCGTGATAAAAAAAGTTTGGGAACGCTCGATTTGAATTACCCCCTCCCCCTTAAGGCCTTGGGCCACAGTAACGGGTATAAAATCATGTGCGAATTTAACCTTTTTTTTTCATATGAGAATGTGATTCACTCATCAAATTAATCACACATCTATTTAGTACTAATATCAAGCTGTTAGAAAATATATATATTTATTTTTCGATGTACAAAATGGCTGATTACTAATATTTTTTTTGTTATCTTTTTTTAGGCGCTCCGCGGCGTGACATTTAGCATCCACAATTTTTTACCTAGAACAAAAAACAAAAATTCTCGTCAATCTATATCAGAATACCTAGAGAAGTACGTACGGAATTTAAAAAAATATTGTTTTATTCAAAAGTTGTAGGTATTTGAACTTAAGAAATGAATTTTCAGTGAAAAATTTCGTTATAACTGCTCATAAAATGAAAAGTTTTCGATTAATCAGAAATTCCGTACGTACTCCTATTCGAAATGCAATTAGGAACGTAACTTTTAAATTTGAAGTAAATCGAGTGAAAATTGTTGAAGTTATTTGTCACGCCAATTGGAAAAATGCTGTTTCGAGAAGTTTCGATTAGTCGGCCATTTTGTACATAAAAAAATATATACTTTCTAACAGCTTGATATTCATACTAAATAGATGTGTAATTAATTTTATGAGTGAATCACTTTTTCATACGAAAAAATGATTACATTCGCACATGATTTTACTCGTTACTGTGGCCTTAATGATATTTTCCCAAATGATTTCAGACTTTAGATAGAAAGATTTACAATAATAGAGGGATGGGGCATCGAGCAGGATTTTAAAATTTCTCTCTAAATGGGGTATTTTCTTTCGTCGATGTTTTCCACGTAAAAAAGGCACTGAAAAATGTATTTACAAAAGAATTGCTCCACGGACAAGGAACATCACTTGGGTGTCCGCCTCTAATTTTGTTGAAACTCATATCCGTGATAATGCATTGAAAATTATTAGACACGAATTTTTTTATCGGCACAAAAACGTCTTTACGTGGGGAAACCACCCCTCATAGAAAGACGTGTCGAGGGGTGATTTTGCAGTGTCACCCACAAGCAGTCCACCGACCTGAATGAAACAAGAACCAAAATGCTTCCAATGTAAAGCGAGGAAAAAATCCACAATAGAAGTATTGAAAATAAATTAAATTGACACATTGAAAGGGTTGACACTTTGAGGGGTGGTTTCCGCCCTTAAGCCCGTTTTCCACCGTGAAAAAAACGTGTCTAATAGTTTTCAATGCTTCATCACAAATATGAATTCCAACAAAATCGAAGGCGTACATTTGAGTATTGTTCGTCGGAACTGTAAGAATTTCTGCTGACCAAGTGCCCTCTGCCGGTGAAAAAAAATGTGCCCTTGGGGTGCATTTTAATTCAATTAAAAAATGGTCCCGTCAAGGGTTCACGTTGGCCAAGTGACTCTCAAGAAGGCTACTTTCCGATGTGAGATTCGCAAAGTTTCCAAACAAACGATAATTAGATACAGAGGCTTGAGTCTTCGCGAGTCTTAAGTGCGATAGCACTCTCCCGGGCAAACATCAAGGAGGACAAAAAACGTAAGATGACCGAGAAGATAAAATGGACGTAGACTCGATACTTTTACGAGAGAGCCGGTTTTAGAGCCTCGAATATTGTTTTTTTTTTCTGCGTCCGTCAGCAGAAAAACAACCCCTAGAGAGGATTCTCAAGAAGGTGAGGAAAGGCTGAAGGGTCGGTAGGTAGGCCGAAGTGCGAGATAAACGCAAAACTCGAGTTCCCGTCGTTGTTGTGTGAGAGTTGGGTCGAGGTTGCTCGTGACAGCCGTTCGTCGTCTAGGGTCGAGGGTTTCGCTGTCGCAGTTCGCCGACCCTTCGCGACGAGTAGCCCTTCTACGTTACCCCTCAAGGGAGTGTACGCCCGTGCGAGGGCTTTGGCGATTGGCACACACGAGTATACAGACCCTGGACGATTATTGGCATTCTTCGCTTTATCGGACGCTTCGAACGTTTTTCTCGACCGGCCAATCACCAAATCGTGAGATTTTATCCAGCTGCGCAACGTCGCATGTAACTGTGTGGTCACGATAAGAGCGGGGGAGCTCCGCTACAACTTTGCTCAGCTTTGAACATCGCGCGTCTTCCATATTATGTTTCACTTTGTTACAAAAGAGTCGAGTCCTCCTCCTCCTCTGTCAAACGCGGGCAAACCCTCGGTCACGATGCAACAAAGGATTTACCCGCCGTTTTTTGGGTTGAAAGCAGCGCTGAGCCTTGCCCCGGCGACGAATGATGATATCTCGTTATTGGCAATATCTTTCCGCGATATCAAACTCCGTGGTAGAGGTTCGAATTTACAGAGTTGAGTTGGGAAAATGGTCCTTTTGGAAATACGCTCGATACCTTTTTTTTTTGCTAGGTTATTCTATAGGGTGTCTCAAAATGAGCTGATATTTTAGTTTATTAATAAAACGTATTATTTATTTGAAAAGTACGATTTTTTCAATTTCAATAGAAATGGCCGCCTGTCCCTGCTTGCAAACGTTCACTCTTTTGACGGAATTTTCAGTAACATTTCGGCATAATTGCGGACTAATTTCATTAAGGCGTTACCCCCACTTGTAACGCAAAATAAGGCCTTTTTCATGAATTTTTTTAAAGAAAACTACAAAACTTTTTTAATCGATCAATATACCATCTTAAAGAACACATCTTGAAGAACTTTCAGTAATTTTTTTATTGAAAAATATTACATTGTTTAGTGGCAAATGGCCGTCAATGAAATAATGGTTTTATATACACGGTTTGCGGTGACCAACATTGCGGCGAAGTGGATCATCTGAAAAAAAAATGCGGATGGATTTAGTCAAATAGAAGTATAAACTAGTCTTCAATCGAAGGATTTTAAAAAATATTCATTTTTCACAAAATGGCGGACAGTCAAAGTTAATGGTTCGATTTTAACGAAAAAAAACGGCCGTTTTTTTGCTATAAAACGGCCACTTTTTTCGAAAAAAAAATCGAACGATTAAAGACTACATTTTTATGTATTAAATAAGCCTGCAAAATTTCAAGAAGATCGGTTCAGTAGTGTTCGAGTAATCTTGGTCACCGACTAAAGAAATGCCATTTTGAGAAAAACGCGTTTAAAGTTTCAATTTCAGTTTACACGAAGGAAATATTTTTTTTTGTAAACTTACATAGAGTCATCTATTCCGGGCCCGTTTTTATAAATTCCAGTCTATTATATGAACGTTGTGAATGCCAGGTAATACGACCCTTTTCATCGAACAATGCATTGAAGGTCGGAGGGAGGGTCGAGCGCGCCAGACGGCAGGCTAGCCGGTCGTTTACACAACGGATTCTTCTCTTTCAACGCTCATATCTCAGTCAATTTTGTTCGGATCGACTTGAAATTTTCAGGACATATTCTCAGATACTTATACTTCAAAAAAATGCAATAAAAAAAATCGATTTTTTCAAAATCGCAAGTGGGGGTAACCCCTTAAGAGGTCTTCACACTCTAGAAACTAAAAAAAAACTATTTTCGTGAATTTATTTGATAGGTTTATGTTATATGTATTGATATAAAAGTTGTTACACTTAATAAATACACTTTCGAAGTACATAAAAAAATGTTTCTTATGTATTTGTGTAACCCAAACTTTAAACGCGTTTTTCTCAAAACCACGTTTTTCGACGGCTTGGTGATAAAATCTTCGAAACTACTGAAACAATCCTTATGAAATTTTAACCACATATTGGTTACAACTATAGCTATAGCGCATATCCAGGGTTATTTTTTAATTTTGACATTTACTATTTTTTTTGCCAAAAACGGTGATAAAACACGTTTTTTTTGTTTTTTTTTCGAGAAATGTCCGCCATTTTGTTATTTTTGCATATAACAAAAATCATATGATATGAGCTATAGCCATTAACATACTAAATCTAAAACCGTTTGATTTTTTTTTTGTTTCGGATGATCCATCTCCGAGATTTCAACAACAGCGCAGACATACAATTTTTTTAGGACTTTTTTTAACTACCATTTTTGTCTATAAATAGTGACTTAATTAAATAACATTTTTTAAATGTATTTCGAAAGTGTATTTATTGAGTGTAACAACTTTTATATCAATATCTAAAATATAAACCTTTCAAAAAAATGCATGAAAATAGCCTTTTTTAGCGTCTTAAATGAGAAGACCCCTGAATGGTGCGTCTAGTTGCTGCCTTGAGCTCCGGAATGGTCTGTGAATTATTGGCATACACTTTCAGAAAACTCGAAAACATCAAAACTTCAAAAAAACTTCAAAAAAACTTCAAAACTTCAAAAACTTCAGAAAACTCGAAAGAAAGAGGTCCAATGGCGTCAAATCGCACGGTCGTCAATAACTATGCAGTAACAAGGCAGCAAATAACAATTTCTATGCGTTGCTCGATCGTGTAATTCTCCATGACTAAACCTCAATACTTCCGGATGCCAATTGTCAAAGATTAGTACTCTATGTTCGCCACGAAAAAACATGGCGCGCAATTTAAAATGTCAGGTCACTTTGAGACACTCTTATTTGAAAATGAAGATATTTTGCTCCGACCTTGAGGCGCGAATAAAATTGCCAAATTCCGAACTTTTTTCTAGGAAACGGTTGGTGAAAATGAAACGCATTTTTTAAACACAAAGGTACATATATTGAGAGCCTTAAAAAAATCACCGAAAAATATAGAAAAACAACAAAAACATGGCCGCGGCTGATGACATTTTTTTTCGCGACGTTTGGCGGTGGACGCTGTCGAGCTTAAACGATCGATACGAAATCTAAAAACCAACAGGATTATTTAAGTTAATAATAAAGACGAGTCGTTGACGATCGTCAATTTTTAGAAATAACTTTTTTAACAGCGTGGCGACGAATTAAAACTCAAGCATATAAAATCTATTAACAGAGTCGTCATTTTTACGTAACTATTGAAAAATGAAGATCGCTTTTAAATAAGTGGGATCGTCAACGACCTTTAAATGTTTCTCGTCGTATCTTCTGTAAATTTGGAACCAATCCATCAAGTGGTTCTCGAGATATCATGTCCACCGACTTTGAGAACAGTGTTTCGAGAAAAACGCGTTTAAAATTCGAAGTATGGTGCTGCTAACCCTCGCCCGGCCGACAGTGAGAAGCTGTAGCTAATTCAATTTTAGGAAAATTTTAATGAAATTTTCAGGGAATGTAGCTAAAAGCTGATACTATCGGATAATTTTTTTTAATGCAATTTTTTTTACCCTCTTAGGTAGATGTAGCCCGTGAAATTGGGAAAATAGTCCTTTTCGAAATAAGTTCCACATTTTTTTTAGATAATTCTGTATGAAAATAGGTATCTGTTAAAGATTTTTAACAGATTTTATATGAGGTAGAATCAATCTTATTTTTATACCACTTTACAACCTTTACTTTGTTAATTAATTACATATCTAATTAATTATCGAAGGGGGGGCTAAACAAGTATTTTTATATCTTCCCAAGCACAGATTGTGACATAAATCACTGTCGCGAAAATTGATAATGTGAGACGAATCCGATACAAGTTAATTTGAGTCTGCGTGCTTTATTAGTTTGTAGGATCTCTATTCGGTAGCCTCGATGTTTCTTTTCCACGTCGAGATCTTTATTAAAATCCTCAGGCACAATTTCAGGATGAAACATACAACTACTTTTCTTGGCTACAATTATTGATTACGATGCAATACTTTGTCATTTAATAGTACAGGATATTAGCGAAAAATAAAATTACGGGGGCAGGATATAAAAATAGTAGGATAGAAATTTCATGTGTCATATACAATAATTATTTTCTGGTGACAAGTTATTTTTACGTTTGGCTAGAAACAAAGACAATGGTGACGAAATTAAATATTTAATAATCATTTTCTAGTGTCTTATTTATTCTTCATCATTTCTTATTTTATTTTTTATTCTAATATTATAATCTGGTAATTGAATACTCACAATCAACATATATATTTATATTGCAATCAATCCATAAATGTATCCTCATACAACGATTATTCCATGATTATCATCTTATTCGTTAATAATATTAATTAATAATGGAATGGTAATGGAAAACTCACAATAAATGTATATCTATATTACAATAAGCTGATGCATATCCTTTGTATTTATTTTATTTTAATATTGTAGGGTACAGATAAGTTGTAGTATTCGATAATCATTGACTAGTGTTTTATTTATTTTCCAGATTTTTCAGTTGCAAAAAATCTTCGCAATTTAAATTTATTTTGATATTATAATCTGGTAATTATATATATATATATATATATATATATATATATATATATATATAGAGTTTTATTTGCATAACTTGGAATACAAGTTTTTTACAAACTATTTCCTTACATATTGTTCCTTATTTCTAACTTAAGCCTACAATTCTATCCTGCACCTGCACTTCTCTTTCTTTTTACCTCTACTACTTATCACTAACGCCTCCGTCCTCCTCCTTACTCTTTTTTGCGCACAATACCTCTATTTCTCTAAAATACCGGCAGATTCCAACATTTATTTTTCCGCCTAACATATAATCTGGTAATTGAATACTCACAATAAATAAATAAATAAACATAAATGTATATGTATATGTATATGTATATATATATATATATATATATATATATATATATATATATATATATATATATATATATATATATATATATATATATATATATATATATATATATATATATATATATATATATATATATATGGATAGATAGTTTATTAGTGCACTAGGATAGGATAAATTCTCTGGCACACAATCCACGCAAGATATTACAATTTTCCAAAATAAACAATAATAAAATGAAAAAAAAACCTCTATACAAAACAAAGAAATAGGTATTACTACGGAATTTAAACAATACAAATTTGCCGCTCTAAGCGATGGTATAAATATAAAGTTATCGATGGCATGCGCATATCGGCAACACTTTAAGCGGTGAGGCCCGTTCACACTAACAGCCATTCGAAGCTATTATATATATAGAATAATAATAATAATAAATCCATATATATATATATATATATATATATATATATATATCCTCATAAAATGATTCTTATATGACAATGAATTATCATATTATTCATTAATAACATTAATTATTATTATATTAATCAAATATTAGATTCAAAATATTTTCTTGAATCATCCCCAAATTGTGTTGAACAAAATTTATGCACCATGTTCCATGACCTACCGAGTCCCTTTAAAAAAAAAAATGTTTAAGTACCGATGAAAAATCCAAACTTTTTCATTAATCTTTCAAATATGCACCAATTCGTGACGTCGTCGTGATCAACGACAAATATTTCGTTGTCAACAGGTGACATTCGAGACGCCCGTATGACGCTCGCTCGACGGGGAAGGCCCTGCAAGCGTGCCGCTTCTATCAATGTCGCCGCAGCGCATCGCCTAGCCCCGTCATCGACGTCGTCGTTTCCGGCAGCACGTAATCACGCGGACCTTTTCCGCGGCCCGGCGGGCCCCGTGAGGCGGCGTGAGAGCAAAAAAATTCAGTGACGAGGAAAGACGTCGCGGATTTCGTCGCGAATGGCCTAAGAGTCGTCATCAACGAGCGATCGAGAGACGAAACGTGGGGACGAGTGAAAACGATTGCCCTTTAGCGTTTCGCGCCTCCCAGACGCTATATCGAGAGTGCTCGTTCTTCCAATTGTTCCGGCTCAACGAGATCGAACTCCACAGTGACACGAGTGCTCGCCGGCGAAACAGTGAATATTTGTTATTACAATCGGTAAATTGTCGATATTACGTCGAAAATTGTGCAATCGTTTCGAGACTATTCGCCGGAATGTGACACACGACGATTCTACGAGAAAACTTTCACGCGCGAAAACGTGACGATTTTTCACATCGAGGGTGAGTTCTGACGCTCTACGATTCGTTCTACTTCCGGTTTATCGATTTTTTAAAATTGTTTTTAAAAAATTACAATCCGCGAGGCTTCATCGGCGAACTGTCGCGTCGTGTCTGCGTGTAAATTCTCCCACGGCGATTTTAAGAGCCCGAAGGGCCACTGGATATTCGGCACTTCCGGAAGTTCCTTCGAACACGATTTGGCCGCTTGGCCCTACGGGACGGAGACAAGCGGGGAAGACTTTGCAAGCAACGTATACCTAATTAGGAAAGAATGTTTAAGAAAAATGTAAGAAACGAGACTAACGAACACCGCGCGCACTCACGTGTGCAAATAATACCTTCTACATCGACTGTGATTATAAAACGGATATAAATTTATTAAGTCTTCATTCATTTTGTCCGTGGAATGGCGCGTTCGCGTGACAAAAAAAAAATCGTTGTGATCGGACGTTTAAGGGGTTTCGGGACAATTGGCGAAATGCTGCCGTTTGATGATATTGAAGTTTGCATCGTTGGAATGCAACGAAATGTTCTTTTTCCTCGTTGACCTTTTTTTTTGTTGGCACACCAAAGATACGGGAAACTTTTTTTAAGTCACTCATTAGTGTCCTGAAACTTAACTCTATGGAGGAATATTTTGGATAACAGTCGAAATATCGGGAAAGGTATTGAAAAAGCATTTCCATTGCATTCCAACGATGCAAACGTCAGCAGCATTGCCATTCGATGGAAATTTGTACAGTAAATTATTCGTCATACACTGGATGCACCCTCCAAATTTTAAATCGATCGTCTACACCGTTTGAATAAAATTTAAAATTGAGAAAATCATTTTTAACATAGGGAGATGCCTACGGTCATCGCTGAATGGCAGTTCTAAGCGCGAAATAGTGGGGAAAAATGTTTAAGGGCTTACACCACTTTGAACGTCTAAAATTAAGAGATTTTTCGCGATTTTTTTGGTGGAAGGACAAGTAAGAGGATGATGAAATTCGAGGATGTTAGTAATATTTTCGAGTGATAAAAAAAATTATATTGAAAAATTATACAAAATAATTATACAAAGCAATAACTGACGCAAATTTGAATTTGGGGAAAAAAATTCAAAAATTCCATTAATGTACGTGAGTATAGCTTGAGAAATACGTAGGGAATTAAAAAAACATGACTTTTTGTGCAATAGGCAAGCATTTAAGGCGGAATATACATTTGGCTAGGAAAAAAATAACAAAATTGAGGGATTTTTTAAACTAAGAAATAATTATTTTACAATTATCAAACTTTAGGTATACTTTAATAGTATATTCAAGTATACAAAACAATTTTTTTTAAATTAATTCATCATCAACATGACGGAGATGTGGCAGAGTGTTACAGCAAGATCGCCGCGAGAGTTGCGAGCTGGCGTGCGTGGCTTCCCGTAGACTTTGATTTGCAAAAAAGTTCAAACCTTTTTCCAGTTAGAACATGCATAGTTTCTATGTGGCGGTAATTAAAACGAAGAAAATTCAAATTTAAGAAAATGGCACGCATTCACATAAAAAAATCAATACTTCACGCAACATTTCTGTAAAATGTGGATTAAAAAAGTAGTTTTTTTTTCCAATTTGTCAAAAACAATTCTCGTCAAGTAGAAGGTACCAACATTATCAATATTGCTACCAAGTTTCAACTCAATCGGCTTAATAGTTTTTGAGCAATCCTTTGGAAACTTTGGAAAAATATTCTACATATATATTTCTATCGTTTAAAGAAGAAAAAAATAAGAAATCGATTTTTTGATCGGCGTAAATGAATATCCCGCCTTAAAGTAAAAGCTCAATTTTCGACAGAAAAAAAGGGCAATATTTTCTTAATAACTAATGTTATACATAACTTATGGAAAATCTCGTACACATTTCTGTTCGGAATGTTATTTTGAAGATGTACTTAAAATTTGGAGTGAATGGAATGAAAATTGTTGGAATTATGCTGCGTGCCGTTTTGGAAAATTATGTTACGAGAAAAACGGTCGACGTCTCGCACTCGGGCCAGATACTGCCACCGCAGACCCACACGGGCCTGCGGACCATTTTTTTAGGGGTACCAAACTTTTTTCCCTAATTCTGGATGGTCCAAAGCATCTCTTAAGCAAATCTGAAAAAAACATCATTTTTTGAAAATTCTAGTAATGTTACCCCTTAAGGACAGATTACCGTCGAAAGACATGAGAAATGCATGCGCATCGGGAATTTTTTTTTGACATGAAGTAAATACTTTTGCAAATGTGTTCCAAGGTATTTTATTATTTCATCAATGAAAAGTAAATTGCAATTTTATTTATTGAAAAAATCCAAAATGGCCACTCCAGATTCCAACGGATTGAAAATGATCAAACTAGACTAAATTTGGGTGCCTTATCGTTTTTCGTTTTCCGAAACACCCCTTGATAACAAAATGGTAGCCGTTTGAAAATAACCCAATTTTTTCGCTTCAACGGACGAAAAGAATATTTCTAAATCAATTTTTGGCAAAAATCGCTTCCTGATCGTCCTCTGTGGAGAGCAGCGCGCGCGCGGAAAAATGATATTTCCGGAAAAACGCTTCGAGCACCTCAGCTACCTGTTTTCCAGCCGGCGGACGGTTCCGCTCAACAGGCTGTACATTTTAAAATACTTCAGATATGAAAATATCCTTTCACCCACGTGTTCTAGACACTTCAAGGATGCAAATTATGCTTAAAAATCGAATTTGTCATCGACATGAACAGGTCTTTAAAATGTTATGAAAAACTGTCAAATCACTCAGTGCATCATGGCAATTTCGTCATCAGTGTCATAATGAACGTACTGAGTGATTTGACAGTTTTTCATGACATTTCAAACATTCTTTCACACTATTTCGTGCGTAAAAGTGCCATTCAGCGATGAGCGTAGGCCCTCCCTATGTTAACCCTTCCTTGACACACTTATATTTGGCCACGGCGTTGACACACTGGGTCAATTTGACCCGGATAGTACTTCACTACTATCTATTGATTTTATTGCAAAAAAAATCCAGGACACCCTTTAAACATTTCTTAATATATATGCATAATTAAAATACGGAAAATATAAAATTGAATTGTTGTAAAAAAAATATGAAAACTTTCAATTTTGGGCAAGTGAGCATTTTATTTCAAATTCCTCAGGGTCAAAATGACCCAGTGTGGCAAGGAAGGGTTAAAAAGTGTTTTTTTTTTCTATTGTTAATTTTACAGAAACGGTGTAGACAATCGATTTAAAATTTGGAGGCTGCATTCAGTATGTGACAAAGAATTAAATATACAAATATAAATCAAATGGTAACATTTCGTCAATTATGCCTCTTTAAACAAAACCGGAACGAAAGGGAAAGATTGAAGTGCTCGCCGTGGACGCGTCGACGAAAAATTGTATTGGTGTGTACGTACACGTGTATCGGCGATGCGGTACCGAGGGTCGCGGCATTTTCTCCCGCGTCATTGATCAGAGCCGGCGAGGTATAACGTTGTATCGGGGCGCATGGAGAACCGACGGAAATTTTTCAATCGGATATTTCTTTGTGTAGATGGGCGAAGGAGGGGGGAGGGAGGGAGAGAGAGAGAGAGAGAGAGAGAGAGAGAGAGAGAGAGAGAGAGGGAGGGAGAAGCGTAGAAAAAAGAGGAAAGCTGAACTTTCATTCGACCCAAGGGAAGAATGAAAGACTCGGTCATTCTTCTTTCTTTCTTATTTTAAACAATTTTCTTTCCTGCCACCAAGAACGATCGACAAACGCTCAGGCTTTGGAACGCACCGCCGTTTGATCTCTCTCTCTCTCTCTCCCTCTCTCTCTCTTCCTCTCTCTCTCTTACTTTCTTTCTTTTCACACTGAATGTACTAGCACTCCCCGTCAGTCGCGTCGAGCTTTCAGAAGGCAAAAAGGGCACGCATCATTCGCGAGCTTTCCCACCCCTTGCTTCTATTCTTTCGCGACCAAGAATTCCAGAATTCTCGCCGCGCATTTCCACATGACCACATGAAGTAAAAAACAAGGATAAAACATTTTGCTCAAACGTTTCGTATAATCGAATCTACGACGTAATAACGTGCGACGAATCATAAAACATATCTGAGCTTGGGAGGGTCGTTCGAGCCGAGAAACGACATTTTTAAAGACCCCCGAGAGAAAACGTATATTTTGCACGTTACAACGAGCCCTCGTTGGTGGGCTGATCGCCGAGAACATCGTTGTCTGGTTTCGACGCTGTGTCGAGCGCCCTTAAGGCAGTATTGTTGTCTAGAGCGCTGTTTTGATGATGACTTTTTTGATGGAACGACTAAAAAAAATAATGCACATTTATTGAGCATTCAGGCATAGGTGCAAATTGAAAAAAATGTAATTTATTATCATGTACTTGTGAAGGTTTTTTGAAGGGGGGAGATATCTTTAGGTGAGGAAAAAATGGCTGGTTCCCATGATTTTTTTTTGAGGAAAGATTTCTTCACTATTTTTGAGAGTCAAAGGAAAGGTTGCGTTGGCGGCCTCTCCGATTGCGATGAAATTTGGCATGCTTGTAGAATGGGTAAAAATAGGCGACACGTATTTTTTTATATCTGCGGAACCCGATTTTTAAGGGGTGAAACGCACCCTCGATAATAGGGGTGTCTTTAGTTTTTTGTCAATAACGTTATATCCTTTTCATCTCCAGTGTATAGTACACGAAGAAATAAACATAGTTGCAATTTGCATTTTTTTTCATATCTCGTACCGTTAAAACATTATCGACGAAAAACACCCCAACTTTCGAGGGTGCGTTTCAACCCTTAAGAATCGGGTTCCGCAGATATAAAAAAAACACGTGTCGCCTATTTGTGCCCATTCTGCAAGCATGCCAAATTTAATCGAAATCGGCGAGATCGACCTCGCAACTCTTCTTTGTCAGGGTATATTTCATTACTTCTTTTGGCTGTTACATGGTTTTTTTTTTAATTGATCTTTTAAAATTGCAGAGGTATGGCACGGTCTCCTAAACGAGTTGTGGCGGGGTTTGCCGGACGCCGTGACAGGTAGCGTCAGTGGGATATGTCTGAAAAAATACCAATGGAGATATTTCTTTCATTAACACTGATATGCAGAATGTGAACCAAGAAAAAGTGAGAAATGTTTAATATCCACGAAATGGTACGCTTTCAAACAAAAAGATTGAATTTTCCGAAAAAAAATTGTTCCACTTTGCATTTAAAAGAATACTTTTTATTATTTCCAAAAACATTAAGGATCATGTTTTAGACCATGAGGTTAGAAAGATTTACACTAAATTTCATCAGAATCGGTCGATTCGTTTATTTTCCTATACGTCATGCCAGTTTTGAAAATACAGTTTAGACGACCGTGCTACACCTCAGCCTAACAAATGGCGAAGTAATTTTTCCTTTGAAAGAAAAATCACGAAAAGCAGCAATTTTTTTCCTCGCCTAAAGGTATCTCCCCCCTCAAACGGTTACCACAGACGTATTAAAAAACTTCTATAGAATAATAGAATTAAATTAAAATTCAAAACGGTTCTTTCAATTTTTTAGACAACAATACTGCCTTAGTGCAGAATTCTCCTCCCACCTTACGCTCATTTTCTCGTTCCTCTTTCCATAAAAAAAGAAAACAATTAATCAGGTCCCCCGCGGGAGAAAATACTCGTAACGACGCTCGGAACGCAACAATCTCGAGAAATATCGACGAAGGCACTGCAAGAATACTTTTTCTATTACTACTGTTATTATTGTCATAGTCATCATTATTATTGTTGCTAAAAATATCGAAGAAAAATGTCTGTTCATCTGGGGTTCACACCTCGTGCCACGACTGCAATCGTTCCAAAAACATTTCACTGATCGGCTATTTTACAATGTCATCGTTATGATCGTCATCGTCATCATCATCATTATTATTATCATTATTATCATGCAATACAAATAATAATTGTGATACGTACGATAACGATTAATCGGTTCACCGCAACGCGATCAAGTTTGCCACCAAGCGCTCGATACAATGAAAAAAAAAAAGTCGACGAGCATCCTCGATGATCAAAAAAATAAAATAAGACACGCGAAAACGCAATAAAAACGTCTAGAACAAAACCAATCGCATAAGAGTAATAGGAAAAACAGAGACAAACTCAAAAAAACAGCCCCGGCATAACAAGATAAGTGCTGCGTTGGAAAAAAAATGCACACACACATAAACACACAGACACACGTACACAAAGAGCGGAAAAACGAGAAAAAAAATTGCAATAAAAAGTGCTTCGCCTGAGTATACGTATACTCGTGTGTATATATATTTATACAGGGTGTCCTTCTGATCTTTGCCACCCGAAAAAACTCGGTTATTATCGACGACGTAAAAAAATGTTCCGGACAAAAGTTGTACGGTGTGAAGGGGACCATCAAATGCGACCAATTTTTTTCATTTCTTTGGGGGCGCTGACGCACAGTGTAGGTCACCTCCACCTTTTTTGATGAAACGGTACATTTTTTTTCAACCATCTTGTGGAGCACCTCAAGCCGCATAAAAAACATTAGGGGCTAAAGTCATTCAAGGTCATTCAAGGTCACCTATTAAAATGAAATACAAATCTATATATCTCGGATCACTACCAA
The DNA here is from genome assembly GCA_963210295.1 of Ophion ellenae. Lineage (NCBI taxonomy): Eukaryota > Metazoa > Arthropoda > Insecta > Hymenoptera > Ichneumonidae > Ophion > Ophion ellenae. Next base: position 31,046,267 of record OY723393.1, on the reverse strand, counting down.
ATATTTGGTAGTGATCCGAGATATTTAGATTTGTATCATCGTCACTGACCTTGAATGACCTTGAAAGACTTTGGCCTCCTTTATGCGGCTTGAGGTGCCCCACAAGATGGTTGAAAAAAATGTACCTTTCCATTTTAAAAAGTGAAGGTGACCATCACTGTGCGCCTACACCGAAATAAAAAAAAATGGTCGCATTTGATGGCCCCCTTCGCACCGTACAACTTTTGTCTGGAACATTTTTTTGTGACGTCGATAATTACCGAGTTTTTTCGCGTGGCGGATAAAAGGGACACCCTGTGTGTATACATATACCCACACATACGTGTATGTATAATGAGATGGTGACAGAAGCGAGTGAGTGAATAAAACTTTATACCTGATCGTGATACTTGTGGAATGAATTATAAAACGAGAAATTTTCTTCGTGGGAAGGAATCCAGAAGAAAACGAAAAAAAAAAGAAAAACGAAACGCATTGTATTCAGTCAGCGAGACATTACGATAAGCCAATAAATGATTTAAAAAAAAGAACAAGAGAATGAAAGAAAAAGTGAGCAAGGATCTTATGACACAGTGCTTATGAAATTTCGGGATATTGTTAGAAAAGGATAATGCGAGGGGTCGTCTTAGACGAACGACAAAAAAAGTAAAAAAATAATTTTATCGAGAGGGGAGGACGGAAACCAAATCAGAAATCCAATTGTGTGTTTGTATGTTTCTATGTTTATATAAGAATCCCGGTGAGAGTGTGCGCGGGAGTGTGTGTCGAAAAATTGGACGAGCGAAGCTTAGCAAAAGGGTCATGGATACGTTACACGGAGAAATGATTATTGTTATCGTGATTATTATTATTATTATTATTATTATTGATGATTCTCTTGACATTGTTTTTATTACAGAAATGAAATATTGGTTCGGTTACTCGAGTGGGAAATTTGTGCGTTGGTTGAGTCGTTGGAGGCGGTGTTGGTTGATTTTGTGGTGAATAAAAATTGATCGCATATGAGTAATGAATTGGGCGGCTTTGTAGGATCTGGCAGGATAAATATGGAGCGTCGATCTTTTTGTAAATTTGTATGAATTTTCGAGTTGCCGATCTACGGAAACGCCGACGAGAGGTAAATAGAGCGAGAGAGATGAATCGAGCGAAAATAGTGATAACCTGTACATAAGTAAGCAGAGCCGGTGCATCTGCCCTGAGGGAGGTGACTGTCGCGATCCCTCAACATGATACCGATAACATTTGCCAAGTGCGCCGTGGCAGACTCTCAACGCCGAGTAACGAAGAAACTTTTTTTTTTCCGTACGCTAACATTTTCAGCAGGCGAAGAAGAAAATTTCAACAGTGGAAGAGCCCTCGAGTAAGTGGATGAAAACCGATTTAATTTCGCCCCAAAGGTGTGTGCGAAGAGCAGTGAGTGTGTTTGGGTCAAAGGAGGACGCCACTGTGACAGGTCAAAAAAGGTCGTTTTTCCCGATTTTTTTGTGTCTACTAGATCATTTATTTGGGATTCGAAGAAAGGTGTGTTATTAAGCAAATGTTGAAATTAATTCGAGTAAATTTTTATTTAAAAAAATTGAAAATTAACAGCGTGCGTGGGGTATAATAGAGTCTGTGTAAAAAATGTGGTCCAACGGCCCGATCGATAACTTGACAATGATTAGGCTGAAAAATAAAAATAATTAAAAATCGATATTAATTTATTTCCCGTTGTACGTAGCCGTTGTTCGAAATAAACAATTTCACAAAATGCCGGTTGTCGAAAAATATGTCATTTTGGCGTTTTTTTAACGGGGGCTTAAAACTACTAAAATTGCTATATCAGGGGCTTAAAACTACTAGAATAAAAAAAAATAGCTACGTAAAACGATAGCTACAGCAATTACGTAAATTTCAGTTCCTTAAATTGAAAATCGGACAATTATAGCTAGAGTTATGATTCCGGCCTTCAATATTCTAACTTGCCATTTTTTCCACATATTCGTGAAACACACTTACAAAAATGCAACAACAAAAAATGTACTCGTCGCAGTGGTGTCCCTAAGGGATAAACACTAGACCCAGTCACGCGCGGACATAGCCTATTTTATTTTTGATACGAATGAATATTTCGCGCAAGATGTATCGTTTCATCAGCGATGAACTAGAGTTCTCCGTGTATCGTGATCGTCCCTCGATTAAACGTACGATAACAATCGATAAATAACGAAACATGAAGCGGACGATCCGAGGGAAATTTTCACGTCGTCTTCGTCGTCATCGTTGCCGTCGTCGTGCTAGTTTATAGCCATAAGCGTTTGGCTCGTTGCTACTGCGTGAAATTGCAGAAAATGTGAGAATGAAGGACTATTAAAAAAAAAGCTCGTCTGTCCTGGATGAAATTTGATACTCTGTGTGAATGTGTGTCATAATGCATCGAGAGCGAGAGAGCGAGCGAGAGAGCAGAAGACAGAGAGAGAGAGAGAGAGAGAGAAAGAGAGAGAGAGAGAGAGAGAGAGAGAGAGAGAGAGAGAGTTCCAAAGCCTTAATGCAGCACGAGTGCAGTGCAGCGTATCTCTCGTATGCTCTCACGAGATACGCCCTCGGTGAGTCGTGATCCGGAAAATATATTCCTCTGGCTACTAAAACAGTGGGTAGTACGAGGGTGCAAGCGGGGGGGTTGGTACCATGCGAGCCTCACCTCGGGCTCTGCGTTAAAAGCATTTTCATACATACCCGAGTTCCATTACATCCTCGAACTCCCCTTACCCCTATGGATGAAACACTGGTCTTATAACGGTGTGCCTGTATCTGCATCTATCAACTGCTGGAAGGTGCAAGGGCGTAAGCTGCGTCGTTTTACGCGTTGCGTGATATCGTCACGTCGTTCTGCCTGCTAACAATCGATGTAGCGTTTTTGCACACACACACACACACACACACACACACACACACACACACACACACACACACACACACACACACACACACACGTGCGCACGCACGCACGCACACACACACACACACACACACACACACACACACACACACACACACACACACACACACACACACACACACACGTGCGCACGCACGCACGCACACACACACACACACACACACACACACACACACACACACACACACACACACACACAGGTGCATATATAAATTTTCTTTTACGAGAGTTCTATTTGACTCCGGGATGTGCTGCGAGCATGTACGCGTTATTTACTGCAAGCTCGTTCACCTGACGTGACGCGATGTTGAAATGCTGGCAAAGACTAATGGCTGCACAACGAGAACGACCCCCTGGGCTTTCGTGCCAAATTATTTCGTCATTTATTCTATAACACACACGTGGACATGTACGAACTAATTTCCAGCGAACAATATATACACATACGGGTGATTCGGAACTATTGGGGGTGTTTGACGAGCACGAAGGGTGTGTCATTGCGAGCGAAACGCTTTTTTCTAAATGTTGGGCGATAAAACCTGCCCGAGATATTCGCGTGCGAAGACCGACGGCGAGTCAATAATGAGCACGGTAGTTGTTTACGCGCGATTTTATTTTCTTTGAGTATTGAGGGGAAAGATCATTTTAGACAGTCGAGAGTAAGCGAATTTTTTAGATATTTGCGCCGAAACTATTTATTCTACATAATTGAAGTTTTGGGTACATATTATTACGTCTTTTTTTTCGTCTTTTTACGTTTTTTTAAAATAAATTTTAAAATAAAACAATGGCGGATAAACGACTTTTGCTTCAGAGACGGTTGGTCCACGAGTTGTTCCACGGCGTATAACGTCGCGTCTGGTGCATTGATCTGAATCGTCGGGGGTAAGAATTTTTAGATTTTTAGGATCCACACAATCTATGTGAACCTGAAGTTTCTCGAAAATTATTTCGAAAAACTACTGTTTTATTAACAAATACTGTAGGACATATTTAATTAAAAAATATACCACTTTTTGAATCTAAAGTTTTATTTTAATTTTTGAGATTCACATAGAGCGCGTGTGTCTTAGAAACGTCAAACCTTCTGGCCCTGATGCTTCAGATGAATGCAGACGCTAGCCTGTGCGCGGTGGAACAACTCAGGCAGCAACCGTGTCTGAAGCAAGTATCATACAGCCGCCATTTTTAAATATTAACAATTACCCAGGTAGGAATTGACGATGAAAAAAGGGCTCGCCAAGCTCTGAAACAAGGCTCACATTTTTTTCTTCAGGCTGAGCACCAGCCTGATTTCAGGCCTAGCTGAACCCCTGAATGATAACGCGGTTTCAGGCTGTTGCACACAGGCTTGACCAAAGGCTGGTAGAAAAGCCTGTAGTAAGCCTGAAGCGACGAAACAACAAGGTTCAAAACGAGCCTTAATGAAGCCTTCACGAGCATTTATGACCAAGCTTATCCCAAACTCTTCTCGAGGCTATATGAGGCCTGTTTTTAGTTTTCTATATTCTACATTGGGGTAAATTTAATAAATTTGTAAAGAATTCATTTGATTTATTATATACATTTATTATTCATTATATTATTTGTTATAAAATATATATAAAATATTTTAAACACAATACTTTATTTTATTTATTGTTTATGGGACACGTAATACACAGAGTGTACGCAAACCCCAGAGAGTGAGTATATACGAAATGTGTATGTGACGAGAAAAAAACTTTTTTGTGTACCTCATAAATATCGATAAGAGAATATGTTTAAATGTTCTGAGCTGCCTCCTTCGCTTTCGTTTCTCCTGCCTTCGCACCCGACAAATTTATTGCTAATTTTTTTTTCATAAAAGTACAGAAAAAATATTATTTAAAATTTACTTTATTTTATCACAACCTGAAACAAGCCTGCATCCAGCCTTGATCTTTTAGCCTTAAAATTCACTGGCTAAATAAAGCTTGAAATAACCCTGAGTTTAGGCTAAGCAGCCAGTCTTAGTTCCAGGCTGCTCCAAACGATGCAACGAAACCTGGCCCAGGTCTGTCTCACTCAGGCTCGGTGAAACAAGGCTCGCACAAGTTTTTTTCCATCGTCAGCCTTTTGATTCCCTACCTGGGTAATGTTTTTCGAAAAATATAAAGGATATAATAATATGTTCATAATATTTTTATTATGTAGAATAAATAGTTTCAACACAAAAAAATCGTCAAAATTCGCTTAGTTTCGGCTGCCTAAAGGAGTCTCTAGGGGGTGGGGTACCTTAAGGTAGTCGAACTTTTTGCATCGAGAGAATTTTATTTTTTAATTTAACGATTTAAATAATAAACTAAAATTATTCAATCATATTATCGATTTGCAAGGCGAATCTACGTGTTAGTTATTTTTCACCTATAAAAATCGAATAAAATAATGCTCGGTCAATTAAAATTACAATAAATTAAAGTCAAAATAAAAATCGGTCAATTTTTCTCGCACGATACTGAAAAAATAAGCGTATCGCTCGCAATGAGACTACTTATGTGCTCACAAAGCGAACCCCAATGGGTGTGAATCACCCTATATGTCGAGGTGGGAAAAGGGGTGTAGAAAACGTATATCCACGTTTCAATATTTTTTTTTATTCTCGTAACGGTTTGCTTCTTGATACTCCCCAATGGTTTGAGTTTCATTGAACTGAGAAACCGCAAAGGCTACGCGCTAATTACTTTTTCCCTTTCATTGAATTTTAATTCACGTTCTACTTCATTTTGGCATTGTATCAATCTACAGCAAATTCTCTTTCTCTATGGTACAAAGGAGAGAGGGAGAATAAAAGGAAAGACGTTGTACCGTCGAACAAGAGAAATAAAGGACCGAGGGAGCGAGCGCAATGGTGGAACACGACTATTGAAAGCCTCGATGGCTATAACCGCCCCCACCTCCCGCAATCTACCTCGCTTGATATTGCAGTACGTACGACTTGGACGATATTGGCACGATATCGGCTTTAGGCGGTTTGCAAAATTCTGAAACCCGCCCTCCGTCCACGGAACGTTTCGGTTTTGTGAAAAAGCTATTTGTTCGGTCCGTATATACGCGAACGGAGTTTCCGCATCCTTTCGTCAATACATCCCCGCACGGAATAATTTATCCTCTCGCGACCGCGTTGGGGCATTTCATTGAAAAAGGAGAAAAAAATAATTGTTCGACGTATGGGGTCCTCCCCATACGTCGAACAATTATTTTTTTCTCCATTTTCAATGAATTCTCATGTTTCTCCGATTTCAATGAATTCTTCAATGAATTCAATGAATTATTTTTTTTCTCCATTTTCGTGGATATACGTTTTCTACACCCCTTTTCCCACCTCGACATATAGAGTGATTCACACCCATTAGGGTTCGCTTTGTAAGCACGAAAGTAGTCTCATTGCGAGCGATACGCTTATTTTTTTAAATATCGTGTGACAAAAATTGACCGATTTTTATTATGACTTTAATTTACTTTAATTTTAATTGACCGAGCATTATTTTATTCGATTTATTTTTCGGTGAAAAATAACTAACACGTAGATTCGCTTTGCAAATCGATAATATGATTGAATGATTTTAGTTTATTATTTAAATCGTTAAATTAAAAAAAAAAATCTCTCGATGCAAAAAAATCCTTCCCATACGTTTCCCCATACCTTCCCCATACGTTTCCTCAGATGAAGAATTCATTCACGTTACTCACCGACGGAAACTTCATATTTCCAGTCCTCTCTAAGGATAGATAGATAGAATATGAAGTTTCCGTCGGTGAGTAACGTGAATGAATTCTTCATCTGAGGAAACGTATGGGGAAGGTTAAAAAAAGTGCCCTTTTGGAATTAAAAAAAAAATTTCTCACGCATCTCCTTGGTTATCGACGGAACACGGAGTGACGGACCGAAAAAGGTGTTTTCCGATTTATTTTTATTTACTAGATTATTAGTACAGACGTGCTGTATATTGGAATCGGAAAAAATTAAAAGGCTAGTTTTTTGACAGGTGATTTTGTAGGTGCTGTGGGTGCTAATTCCAAATGTGTTTAAAAATCGGGGTGTAGAGTTTTTTTAAGGGATGAAGGGGGATGGAGTGGATTAATGCCAAAAAAACAACCCCTTCGAGGTTGGCGCCAAGAGTCAAAATGTTTAGAAAAATCCGGGCTTTATTTTTGTCCACAGCGCCGAAGTTGTGGGAGTTCATTTTGGGGGTGAAATTTTGAAAAGAGTGGATTAATACCAAAGTACAACCCCTACGAGGTCGGCGCCAAGAGACAAAATGTTCAGAAAAAACCGGGCTTTATTTTTGTCCCCAGCGACGAAGTTGTGAAAGTTCATTTTGGGGGTGAAAAAGTAGGATGAAATTTTGAAAAGTCAGTTTTAATTTGATAACTCCTTAGGAAAAATTCGAACAATTTTTGTTCAAATGGGAACGTTGAAGCCCTTGCAAAGACGCGTTGACCGAGTATTTAATCATCCCTCTCCGATAATTTCTTTACCCCCAGAAAAATTGTTGAAATATGAATAAAAAAATTATTTATTGAATAACTCAAAAACAAACGATTTTGCGGGGATGATCGTCGACAGCACGACTGTACTAGATTTATTTGGGATTTGGAAAAATAGTATGTTATTGAGCATATATTCAATTTATTTTGTTGAAATTTTTATTGAAAAAAAAAAAAATTAACCACGTTATTGAGGGTCGATAAGTTTACGATGGTTAATCTGAAAAATGAAAATAATTTTTTGAATAATCTATGCAAATATAGTTCTCGTTGTACGGAGTCGTTTTTCGGAGAAAATAATGGCGGGTGTTCTAAAACGAGTGTAATCTTTGCGAAAATTTTACTTATATTCGGGGGCTTAACAAATGCTGAATATGAAAAAACAGCGACGTACAACGATAGCTACAGCAATTACGGAAATGTTGGTCTTTTAAAAAAAGGTGCTGCATTGTTGGCCCAAAAAATGTTCGATTTATCGCCAATTTTTTGTGCGAAAAGTATTGAATATAGAATGTTGATATTTGGTATGCTGCCTAAGCGATCTTTATTGAACATCAAAATATTTTTTAAAGTTTGACAAAACATGGTGGTGGGAGTGGGAGAAGCCACGTATGTCGATGCGCGGACGATGGGATTCTTCGCTTGCGGAAGTCCTAAGTCCCGGACAGGTGATCTAAAACCAAAAAATTGAAAAATAAAAAAATAGTGAGCAAAAAACTGCGAATTCTTTTAGGAAAAAAAAACAAACTTCCTTCCTATCGCTCACAATTTTTTTATTTCTCAATTTTTCTCCTTGATTCCAGGTCAACTTATACCCAATATTGTACAAAGTAAAAATATGTTTGATTTTTCGAAAATTGGTGAGAAAATCGAACATTTTTGGTCCAAAAAGGCAGAACCTTCCCTTAAATTGAACATTGCACAAATATAGCTAGAGTTAGAATTCCAGCCAAAATCTTTTCGAGAAAACCGCGGTTGAAAGTTTTAGTAGTACTTAAAGGTAAATCGTTGCGCTACCCACTCTCACTAAATCGTCCGTCACTAGGTCAATTTTCACTACTTCAACTTGAACATTTTTTCACACATTCTTGAACATGTATACTTTGAGAAAATCCAAAAAAAAAGAACGATTTTCTTCACCCGTCAGAGTGGTGTCCCTTAACGACTTTAACTGCGCCGAGTTTGTTGGCAAAAGGAACTTACCGCGGGGGTTGTGGCAACCCTTGTCGCGCGAGGGTGCATTTCGCGAGACCACCCAGGCGTTTCATGGGACTCCCCGTCGAAGTAGGCAATTCCGTAGAGGTCGAGAAGTGCGAGGTTACGATCGTTTCCACAGTTATTGGAGAACTATTATTACGCTTCGTCATCCCTTAACGACACTTTTGTAACGAAGTTGGTTTTACGAAGTGCCAGCGGGAGGGAGGCCGTTACAGGTCTCGAGCCGCTCAATAACACTCGCCTACGCACAGCGCCGGCGAAAGGTGTGAATACACTTTGCGAATTTTCAACCCGGACGAAAACTTTTGGAACCTGGTAAATAAAGGCGCGCAGGACTTACCGAGGCAGTATTTAAAAAACAAATTTAAACGAGGGTAATTATGGATAAGTGGGTCACCACCGCAATTTCAATGTCAACATTTTTTTTAGCATACATTTCCTTAAGGCCTTAGGTATTTTGTGATTTTTTTTTCAGCAAAACCATAAAATAAATCCAAATAACAAAATAAGGGTTTTTTTATACGCGTAATAGACTATAAAAAAAATTCACAGCGATACATGTCAACATGGCGACGGTGCAGCATTTTTCCCATAACGCCTTGATTTCTGGAAGGTCAATGGCCGGACCAACAGCTCCTATAATTTTTTAGTTACGATGAGACACCAAAGTTTTTTTCAATTATATATAAGAATAGCTATAGATGTACGTTGGTGTTTTTTTTTATCTATTGTTTTTTGCCAAAATAGCGCATTTCTAAGACGAAAAGTATAAAATGCCATGAGAAAATTGTCATAAAATTGTTTATAAAAAGGGAACTATGCAATATAATACAAATATTCTACGTAGTGCCTTAGAAAATGTCATTCGAAATATACAGTTAAAATTTCAAATGAATCGGTTGCAATTTGTTTGAGTTATGAGCCCGGCCGACTTGAAAAATGTAGTTTTGAGATGAACGTGTTCAAAGTTAGTAGAAAGTCAGTACATAAATAATGTTTCTTTAATCTTCAACAATATTCGAAAATCGAGTACTTAGAGATTTTTCATACACATAATCTTTTGGAATATAATTGTATAGGTACTAAGATACCTTATTAACAAAACCAAACAAAAAACGATTTTTGTAAAATACTAGAGTGACCTAAGGCCCTAATTGGTCACCACTAATGATATTCCGGCGGGGGAGGTTAACATTTTTCATTAATTCCATAAGTTATGGGGTTTTGAACTACCCTGAAACACGTGATAAAATGGGGCATTTTCGAAAATTTCGACGCTTATATTGGGCGTGGGGTGAGGGGATCTATAAAAGAAGCCTTCGTCAATGCAATAAAGAAAAAAAATTGCAGTGGTCACTTCCCCCACTCCTCCTGCTCCCGTTCAAAGTTCGTAAAATGCCACGATTTCAAAGACGAGACTGAAAATCTATAAAAATTCGTCTACATTTTTTTTAGCTGTTGTTACGAATAAAAGTGCGTGCGCGCGCGCGCGTGTGTGTGGGTGCATGTGTATACACGTGTGTGTATTTGGGTTTGTTTGGGATGTATTTGACATTGTATTCGGGGAGGCTCTTTCTATGAACCCTCCACCCCCAATATAGCCGTTGGAATGTTGAAAAATGCCCTATCCCATCACGTGTTTCCGGGAGCTTAAAACCCCATAACTTATGGAATTAATAGAAAACGTCAGCCTCCCCCGACGTAATATCACCTACTATAATGGAATCAACATCTTCATGGCGAAAAAAAAATCTTCCCATCGAAATAGGGGTGGTGCCCCACTTATGCATAATTACCAAAACGCGCTCCATTGTGGTTTTTTCTTTTCCTCTGGTACTTTTTTCGCTCACCAGGCGGCGTTGAACATGTCTCCCGTTTTCTCGATTTTTCCAGTCTCTGACTCGCGTGTAATTTTTTGCAAATTGGCTACAGGAATTTCTGAAAGGACTCAAACGGTCGAAATTTGCCGCTGAAAAAATTTCTGACATTCCATAGGGTTTGGGTCTCGTCGGCTTTATTTGCATCATAGTTTATTCGATTGGGGTAGAATATCCATGTGTCGAATTTCCATAACCGAATATCCATAAGTACGAATATCCATAAGTCGAATATCCATAAGTGCCAATATCCATGAGTGAATATCCATAAGTGAGTATAGAGTAGAAATGAGTGCCAGAAATGGGAGGAGGTAGAGGAAAAGTGAGTATAGAGGGAACCCAAACAAACCCAAAAAAATACACAAACAAACTCACTTATCTCTACCTCCCGCCATTTCTGGCACTCATTTCTACTCTATACTCACTTATGGATATTCAACTTATGGATATTCGACTTATGGGTATTCATACTTATGGATATTCGTACTTATGGATATTCACTTATGGATATTCACTTATGGATATTCACTTATGGATATGCACTTATGGATATTCACTTATGGACATTCGACGACAGTGGTTTATTCAGCTTTTCTCAAATTGCAGTCTTCGAAAAATACAACGCGACCCAGAAGCTGCCAGATTTAAATAAAAAAACATCCCAAGAAAGAAAAGGTCCGAGTGAAAAAAATTAAAAAGATCGAACTTTGATAACCAATGATTTTCGAAATTTTGTTTCCACATCTTGCTCCATTGGAAAAATGACGCAGAGTCTCTACAGTTTTCGGCGGCAATGTAATTCGGATAAAATTCACACAAACGCAATCTCCCCCCTCCCCCTGCCCTAGTGTGTGATCGACGTTCCATAATAAATCATTTTCCACCGAAGGAGTGACAGGTACGTCAAAACGTCATGTTTTTTTTCGCCCTTTTTTCTTAATTCCACTTGTGGTGCGAATCACTCAACTTTTTTGCGCTCGTTTTCAATTACACGCTCCAGGAATTCTCGATTCTCGTGGATCCCTTCTCGTCGTTCCACGTAACTCGCCGATTCACTCGTTCTCACCCTCGTATTTGCAGCGGATATCAAGTTTTACGGGTGAGGGCTGCGCGCCGATAATAAATTACGAAAAAACATCACGAATCCCTCCCATAAATGTCACCCTCTGTTTTATTCGCGCATATATACATGCTCTCGTATAAAGGTGCATGCGTTAAGGCCACACGCGAGTGTCCATGCGTCAACGCACACAGACACACAGTACGAGTGGAAAAAAAATGAAAAAAAGTGCCCAGCCTCGAATCTTCCTCCTCTTGTTAAATAGCGATAAGTGAAACGAGCCTGGAGGTGGGTGAGAGAAGTATATTTTCCGTGAGCTGCTAGAGGAATGAGTGACTTTTCGAGCAAAGGCGAAGGGTGATATGTCGAGTGAAAAAAATTGCAGGATTCGTAAAAAGGGTGAATGTACGAGAGAGAGTGAGAGTGAGAGAGAGAGAGAGAGAGAGAGAGAGAGAGAGAGAGAGAGAGAGAGAGAGACGACGCTTCGGGTACGCAAGTTTTCAATGTCGTGAAAACAGAAATAAAAAATGTTAAAAAAACACGTTAACAAAAAAGAGTAAAAATAAAAAGAAATATAAATATATAAATAAATCCAAACAAACGGACGACACCCACCTGTATATTATTACGATATTATTACTGCGAATAAGTATTTATTACTATTATTATATGTTCGTTGACTATTATGTTAGAAATAAAAAAAAAAAGAACGGATGGAGCAACTGAGCTTTTGACTTGTCTCAATTTATTGCCGGTTAGATCGGCTGCGCCGTGCGCGTTTATCGGCACGATATTCGCACGTTTCGTTCGGGCCCAGTTTCGGCAAAGGTTTTCGTAAACGCTGCGTGGGAGGAACATTGGAGCGCTCGCGGAGAGCTTTTTAAGGGGCTATACCACTGTGACACTAAAAAAATCGATTTTTGCCTTTTTCGACAGGCCACTGTATGGGCCAGGTATAGCTGATTAGCAGTTTTTATGGTAAATATCATTTTATGTTGCAAAAATTTATAGTTGAATCTTTAAACGCGTTTTTCTCGAAATGAGATTCTTCAAATTTGCTGACATTGTAACTCAAAGAGCAATTGTCCGATTGACTTGAAATTTGAACTGACAAGGAACACCCCTCAGGTGGCACCCTTCGATTTTGTTGTAATTTGGATATGTTATAAAGCAGCGAAAAGTAGGCGATACGTATTTTTTTTTTATCGGCGTAAAAACGGTTTTAAGGGGTGAAACGAACCCTCGAAAATAGGGATGTTTTTCGTCGATAACGTTATCGTTCTCATCTCCAATGTATAGTGCACAAAAAAATAAACATTGTTGCAGTTAGAATTTTTTTATATCTCGTACCGTTAAAACGTCATCGACGAAAAATGAAAAACATCCCCATTTTTGAGGGTACGTTTTAGCTCTTAAAACCGTTTTTCCGCCGATAAAAAAATACGTATCACCTGAGGGATGTTCCTTGTGAGTAGTCCTGAATATATTTACTCTATAATGACGTAGGATATTTTCGATTGGATGAAAATGGACGATTTGGCATTGAAAAAAACGACCATTTTATAGGCAAGAAAACAGACGTTTTTTTTCATAACTACGCCATTTTGTTAGATTTTGATATTTTTCGAAAATCCTACGTCATTGTACAGGAAATGCTTTCCATTTCAACGACATTTTTTCCTTTTTCGGTTTCAGCTACTTAATCGGCCGGAATCATGTCAGCAGTGGAGGAACTTTTTTTCGCGCCTCCGAAGGCAGCGCACAAGTCGTTTGGATCTCAATATTTTTCTATGAAAAAATCATGCAATATAGGTCAAATATAGTCAAATATATTCTTAATTTTCCGAAACATTTAATTGAGTACTTTTCTTGCAAAAAATTTCCGAAAATCATCAAAATTTTCAGCGTTCACACTGGTATAGCCCCTTAATTCAAATCGTCGAGTCATCGGGATGGCAGCTGACGACCTCATTCGGTGAGCTTCGTCACGTGGCTTGGCACATTTTCAAGTGACTCCAATCTCGAACACGGTTTTTTCTTTCTCACTTGTATCGCGCGGGATCGATCACGCCGGGAGTACGTTACGCTACGTTGACAAATTTCTAATCGCGTATTGTTTGATTTATTGGAGAAACGTCGACGAGGAATTCCGTCGCTGTGTAGACTCGCCGATAATCGAATTTGGTAACTGCGCGATATTGTCGACGGTCTCTTCGTCGTTTCGCGAGACCTTGATCTTCAGCATTGGCTTGCCGGATCTGGGCACCTGGGAAAAAAGGAACGTATGGAGAAATAAAAAAAAGTAGAGTAGATCGTAGGGGAGGCATACAATTGTAATGATGAACCCTTCGACTGCACACTTCCGCCATGAACCTCTGACTGCGTGTGGGGTCAATCGGACCCCAGATGGTTTTCAGATCGTTTTATTTCGGTGAATGTGCATTTTTTTTGTAGAAACGTTTTTTGTAGTCCATGGTTCTTATTATATTGCCCTTAAGGGAAACAAAAATTAAGGGCCCAAACATGCGTTCAAAGTGGAAGATGCGATGAAAAATACGTACTTGCATGAAGAAGAAAATGGGGCCAAAACGACTCAGTGTGCAGTCGAATGGTTAAGGGGTCTTCCGACTTTAGACGCTAAGAACATTTTCATGACTTTTTTGATAGGTTTATATTCTAGATATTGATATAAAAATTGTTACACTTAATAAATACACTTTTGAAATACGTGCAATTTTTTTAAATTTATTTAAGTCACTATTTATAGACGAAAATGGTAGTTAAAAAATGTCCTAAAAAAATTGCAGGCCTACGCTGTTGATTAAATCTCGGAGATGGATCATCCGAAACAAAAAAAATTAAACAGTTTTAGATGCAGTATGTTAATGGCTATATCGTATATCATACGATTTTTTATATATGCAAAAATAACAAAATGGCGTACCTTTTTCGAAAAAACAGAAAAAGCGTATTTTTTCACCGTTTTTGGCAAAAAATGGTAAATATCAAAATTTAAAAAAATCCTTGATATGCGCTATAGCTATAGTTGTAGAGAATATGCGGGTAAAATTTCATAAGGATCGGTTCAGTAGTTTCGAGGATTTTATCAACAAGCCGTCGAAAACCGTTGTTCCGAGAAAAACCCGTTTAAAGTTTGTTTGGGTTACATAAATACATCATTTAAAAAAAAATGTATTCCGAAAGTGTATTTATTGAGTGTAACAACTTTTATATCAATATCTATAATACAAACCGATCAAACAAATTCATGACAATAGCCCTTTTTTAGCGCCCAAAGTGAGAAGACCCCTTAATAAAAACTCGATTACTTGAAAAACATATGCGTTTTAATTCATCGCTTATTGAGGGCTTACATATAGTTGACATTTTTGAATATATCGATTTTCGGTTTTCGACGGATTCTCAAAATCATGACATTTCAAAAATATTTTCGGAGAATTTAAAATCGATCCTTGCAAAATTGAGGGAGTTATGGGCGTTTATAGGTACGTTCCGCGAACCGGCGAACTTTAAACGCGTTATGCACAAAATGAATTTTTCAAAATCAGTGACCACGATATCTCAAAAATCACTGCACCAATGAACTTCAAATTTCACAAGCTTCTTATTTACATCAAAAAGCAGTGCTTGTACGAAGGATTTTTTTTTTCGATGCATAGTTGCTTTTTCATCGACGAAAATAGAGCGTTTTGTCTCCGAAAATCGATGCTTTCACTTTGAATTGTGACCATTTTTTCAAAAATCAATATTCTATTAAATCCTTCGCCCAAGCACTACATAAATCCATGGAAAAACTCAATGCGTTTGATTTTTTCATTTTGAATTATTTGTTTCCAAGCAGGAGTGGTCACCGCGAAGGACGTTTTTCAAACAACGCTCTGCAAAAACTATTGTATCTACCATATTTATGAATACTTTTCAATACAAAAATTGTAAAAGATACTCAAAACCATAGTCTTTAAAATAATTAAAAAAAAATTTGAAAACCTGCACATGTTTTCCCAGAAATAAATCACAAAAATTGCTCCTTTTTCGGGCTACTAGGTGTAGCACGTTCAATATTTCATAAAAACCAATTTCATTATTTACAAATATATTTACACTCTTTTCATACTCATTTAAACAATTAAAAACCAATATAACTACTAATTATTTCATGAAAACCAATTCAATTTTTAACACCAAACATTTGTCAATGGTCAAAAATACGGTGAATGAAAAACCTGTAAAATTGCAAACTATGTTTCTTTTTTATTTATTTATTATTATTATTTATATTAATTTTATTTATTTATTTTTCTTCCCCACAACGAATTTCACAGCAGTAATCCCAGTATTTTCATGTGCGATCCTAAATTCTACAAATAATTCCAGATTTCCAAACCAAAGAATAAAAACAGAGTTCTGAACTCCCTGCCTTGACGGATGGACCAAAAATTGCAAGGGTCCGTATTGATCACCAAACCCTAAAAGCGACGTGACAAAAAAAATCCTTCGCGGTTATCTACACTGTGAAAAAAAACCAATTGAATCAAAAAAATATTTTGGTCGATTCAAATAAATGTCTGATCGCGGAGTACCACCGATATATGAGATTGTTACAATACTATAAAATATTGGAAAATGTGATTGATTCAAATAACATATTATTTTATTTGAAAATCTCTTCTGTTCTCTGAATATCTACATTATCCTTCAAATAAAATTATGTTCTATTGAAATCATTCTATATACAATCCGTGGATGTATGGAAGAAATAATCAAGCGGTGGCTACGACATTTTTTATTTCGTGCGAAAATATAATCACTAGAATGAATTATTTCTTTACTACATCGAAACGAATGTGGCGTGAAACGTAAGTTTTTCAACTTGTTTTAAATCTTAAATAAAAAGTGAGCATTAGAATGATCATCCACGATAATAGTGAAGATAATTTCAGATATCCAATGGAATATCCATGCAGAGAACACAGATATTCAACTGATAAGAACAGATACTACACTTTGATCTTAGCCACAGGCCAAGAAGCGATACTCTTTAGAGTTTCTCCGGCGTTTAAGTAGATTTTCGGTTCGCGCTACGCTTACGAGAAACGAGCGCGCGTGCGGCTTCTAGCGGTTACTCCGAGAACTACGGGTTTCCTCACACTCATAATTTCGGTGGCGCTCGGCCATGATTTCGTTGAATTTTTTCAACCAAATGCGCAATAACAAATTTTATTTTAGGATAATTTTTTTAACCAATTAAGACATTTGCTTAATATTTTTCAATCAAAATAAAGTATTAATATTTGAACGAATAATGTACTTGAAAATCAATATCGGATATGGTGAAAAAAATAAAATAACATATTTACTCAATAAATTTTTTTTCTGAATCAAGCGAGCGAAATTAAATTTTTCTTGTGTACTCGAATCAACAATATTCATGTTATGGATTGAAACTTTTTTTGTTCGATGGAGAAAACGCATTCAAAACTATATAAAATTATTTTTAATAAAAAAAAAACTTTTTATTTTATCATGTTATTAAAGTCAATAGCGTTTTGTTTGGACTAATAAATCCGATTATTTACACCAACAATTTTACAATTGAATTAACGAAATTTCATTCGATTCCACCAATGACATTGGATCAATAATTTTTATTCTCAGTGTACCTCACAGCACAATCTTGAGTCCAATCAGTCTAATTGACTCCCTCACCTTGATCCTCAACGTTTTCGTTGGGCTCGATGCGGCTCTCTCGCCAAAATCATCATCATCATCAGTGTAGGGTTCCTCATCGCTGGGCATATGCGCAGTCACCAGACCGTAGTTTCGATTGTGCCGAGCGTTTATCCAGGGGCTGCTGTCCCGAGTCTTTGGAAGTTCGATCTCTATCGTATAGGGATCCTTTCCCGTGTTGTCTTCGGCATAACGTGACTCCTCCCTTCAAACGCGAACATTACCCACGTCAAAGTCAGACATCGCGCTCATTTTCGTATCGGATTATCGGAGCGCATAATCAATTCGTCCAGAAAAACCGTGCGGTCCAGTGCAATCGAGAATACACCGTGGCTCGATTGGATCAAAGAAAAACCCTTTTTCCCAACCGGGTCTGGTTGAAATGAAAGGATGAATACGATGGCGATTCAATGCTAATAAACTGCCCGTGCGGTTTTGGTAATTCGAAACTTGAGTTCAGCCCGCCATTAATGGTGAACGGTACTTAGCGATGGATTGCTCGTCAATAGTTCGACTCCCGGTAGCCCTTCGAGTTGAAGTGGGATTTGGCCGTGGGTGGGTGCAGACCTATTGGAAGCTCCGAGCCGGGGGATGAGCGCGGCTGATGCGAGTGGAAACACAAGAAGGGCCCTTGGGAGGCAAGATCTATTGTTGGAAGAGCCATCACGAGAGCCAATCCACCGTGAAACTTTACACAAAACACTCGCGGTTAAAAAGTTGTCCAATCGAGCACCGTCAAGTTCTCGTATGTGTACGTACAAGTGAGATTCGTCAGGGTGAAAAAAAAACTCTTTTCAATGAGACGCAAAGAGACAGGACTTCGAAAATGAAAGCTGGACATGAATCATCGAGAAATACAGAATTGGTCAAGGAGCTACTCGTAAATTCTTGCGCTGCACTCTTGAGAACTTTCCATTCGATGTCAATGTCTTCTGCTTATGGGTGAGTACAAATATAGGAAAAGGTGATTTTGAGACCATTCGACTTCGAGAAGCATCATCTCCCTAAAGTGAACGATACGTTGCTGAACATTTTAAAGACCTGTCTCGAAACAGCCAAATGTCTTGATAACTAACAATCCATCAATATAATGGCATCAAAATAAACTTTCCCTCATATACAGGGTGGACCATTCAACGTGACCAGCCGAAATATCTCCGTTGCCTTTAGAGTGACGAAAAAAATGTCACGAGGTTATTTGATTGATTTCGAAGGGCTGATACAGTGGTGAAAAATTCATTTTTCACAAGGTCATAGTTTTTGCGTTCTCAAGGTCATCAATGGTTTTTCACATGGGAACATGTTTTTTTTTTATTGAGACGTTGTACCTGACATTCAGACGAATCCAACCTATGATAGCATGACCTTGAAATGATTATTCACCAAAATACACGTGTAAAAACGGGAAATCGTGATGGTATTGACAATAAGAATATCCGAATAATGCAATTGAATTTTTTGTGCAGAAAATTTATTGCAACAAATGTTTGAAGTGATGGCCATTGACCTCGATACCTTTTTGAAGACGTCGGATGAATGATTCTCTTGACCTTCGAATAGTTTCTGGTGTGATAGCCGCGCAGGTTATTCAACGGATAACGAATCAATGGTTTTTCAAATGGGAACATGTTTTTTTTGTTTGTATTAAGACGTTGTCACTGATATTCAGACGAATCCAACGACCTATGATATCATTTCAAGGTATTTTAAATGTTAATAAAAAATATATTAAGGCCTTAGGGTAACGGGTATAAAATCATGTGCGAATTTAACAATTTTTTTCGTATGTCAAGCTTAGAATATCAAGCTGTAAGAAAATATATCTTTTTTTTTCGATGTACAAAATGGCCGACTACTCGAAACTTCTCGAAACAGCTTTTTTCCAATTGGCGTGACAAATAACTTCAACAATTTTCCCTCGATTTACTTCGAATTTAAAAGTTATGTTCCTAATTGCGTTTCGCAGAGAAGTACGTACGGAATTTCTGATTAATCGAAAACTTGTCATATTATGAGCAGTTTATGAGCAGTTATAACGAAATTTTTCACTAAAAATTCATTTCTTAAGTTCAAATACCTACAAATGTTGAATAAAACAATATTTTTTTAATTCCGTACGTACTTCTCTAGGTATTCTAATGTTTTTTGTTCTAGGTAAAAAACTGTGGATGCTAAATGTCACGCCGCGGAGCGCCTAAAAAAGATAACCAAAGAAAATATCAGTAGTCGGCCATTTTGTACTTCGAAAAAGGAAAAAAATTCTAACAGCTTGATATCTATACTAAATAGATGTGTAATTAATTTTATGAGTGATTCATATGAAAAAAATTGTTAAATTCGCACATGATTTTAAACCCGTTACTGTGGCCTAAGGCCTTAATTAAAAAGAAACATATTCCCATTTGAAAAACCATTGATGACCTTGAGAACGCAATAACTATGACCTTGACAAAAATGAATTTTTCACCAATGCCCTTCGAAATCAATCAAATTATCGCCTGAATTTTTTTTCGTCACTCTAAAGGCAACGAAGATATTTGGGGTCGTCACGGTAAATGGTCCACCCTGTATATGTATGTGGTGAAAAAGAAAGTTGCTTCACTCTCACTCGTACACTTGTTTACCGTCCAAGTTAATCGAGAGAGCGAGATAGCCATGAAGATTCTGTCAGTCAAAGTTTCATCGATGCCTGACGTCGCGAACCCTCAAAAATCCTGCAAGCGTGAACTCTTCACGGTGGATCTATCCAACCGGAAGTCGGTCTGGGCTTATAATTAGTATCTCAAAGGCCAGAGCAGCACGCCAAATTATGCAGTGCGATGATCATTATTCGCTCCGTATACTTCTTGAACATGAATAAAAATTAGTCGAGTAAGCAATTTAATTGATTACTCTTTTTTCGTATTCAGAGAATCATACTCTTATTTTCTCGGATCGTTTGATTTTGCGTGCATCTCCTTTTTTGTTTCTGGTATTGCGCGATCAGTTTGTCAAAAGCAGTGCTATCGAGGGGTCGTACAGAAATTATTCTCTACTCAAGGGTCAGAAGGGAACGTTACGATTAATCACGATGTGCTCACCAGTTTTGACTCGGCGGCCTGCGGTAATAGAAATGCGGTTGATACGACGGACTTTTCTTCAGATTTTCGTGAAATTGGGGCTTCCGGTGGGACAGATACCGCGGCCTGCGATACCTCGGCTTTGGACGATAATACTTGTAGGGCCTCGTAAACTTGAAGGGCTTTAGAGCTTGTACGAATTCGGCGAGAATCGCGAGCACCAAAATCACGCCGAAAATCTGCTGAATTAATCAGTTTTTAAGGGTCAACATTATTATACTATATTTTCACGTGACTATTACATTTCATATAATTATTTATATAATTTATACAATTTATATAATTTATATAATTCATATAATTTATATAATTTATATAATTTATATAATTTATATAAGTTGTATAACTTATATAATTTATACAATTTTAATTGTTATATCACTATTTATATAATTATCAAAAATATTACTTTAAGGAGTCATGCCTAGTTGTAAAAGCCGAAAAATCACTTTTTTTCAAAACCATTATATATTTTAACAATATATCATATAATAAATGGGTCCTGAAAATTTCAACGTGATCAGATCAAAATTGACAGATTTGTAGGCTGTTATGTTGACGCCTGTCAGAACGCTCGAAGCTTCGTTCGAAACTTTAAACGCTTTTTTTCTTGAAAGTACGTTTTTAAAGCTGGTGAGCAAAATATCTCAAAATCTATGCATCGATTTTTGATGCATGATATTTTGATTACATTGTCTAGCTATGCATGATATTTTGATTACTTTGTCTAGAAAAATTTAGTATTCGATTGGACGATTTTTGTTTGATGATTTTTTTTAATTTCATATTTTGGAAATTCCTTCGATTAATTATAGGATAAACTAATACACTACCGAAATCCGTTCGATTTTTTATATTAAATAACCTATTTCAGAAGGGCGTCACCGCAAAAAACGTTTTTGATACGTGCATCCCAGACGTCGGCTGTAAATAGATTATAAATAAATATTTTTACCCAAAACAATTACACAGTGTTCTTCAGATGGAACTTTATGAAATGCCCAATTTTTGTAGAAATTCATCATCACGATTTTCTATTTAAAAATTCCCAAAAATGAGCTGTTTTTTACTGTTACAACTAGGCACAATTGGGTTAAATCCAAGGCTCACTTGATGCTTCATCGTCGATGAAAATCCGCTGCAATCACTCAAAACTTGAAAAAAAGATCCTCAGCACAGCGTTGCTTTGGCATCTCGATGAGAGTACTTCGAAAACATTCTAACTCAGCTAGAAAACCGAAAGATTGTAAAAAAATGAAAATATTTGAGACCCGTCAGTTCCGCACATTTTCGAGCAAGCACGCTCTTGAGTTACACTTCCGGTTTCACGCTAGTAAAACTTTAGTCGAAATATATAAATACTACTAAACGAAACTCGAGATGTTCACGTTAAAAAAAGGTAAAATACAAAAGGAATGGTTTTCCGAACGGACGCTGAATGTCACGTGTTCGAAGTTTATGGATAGACTCAAAAGAATACCATCGCGAACGTCAACATTTATACCTCCCCCTCGCGATTCATCGGACCCCTCCTCGCCCTCGCGCCTCCAATAGGACAGGCAGGATTGGGCCTTCGAGAAAAGAATTTCTTTTTTTTTCTGGCGATATAAACAGACATATACAGGTGTACGTAAATATGTGCATGGTCATTTACGTCGGCAAGAAGAGCAGCCTCCTGCTTTCACTTTCTTTCACTGATGGGTGGCTATAAACTGACTAGGAAGTAAATGGGAAATTTGCACAGTTACAGTACGTGAACGACGTGCTTAAATTTAGATCCGTTACTGTTCAACGAACCCACTATGGATGGGCACGTAGAAGAGTTATGGAAGGAAATGTCTGGCATTTTCGAAACTTATTGGTGTTTTATAGAAATCATACAATAATAATACAGTTACAAAATAATAATCCAAACAAATCCGAATGACTTCAAGGCTCTACATCTATGTGGCTCACCGAAAAATTAATCTTTTTTGGGAATTGTTTTTGAGAACGATGAAAAACAGTCAGAAATAGGTTTGGAAGGTTTATCCTACGTGTGTTGACGTAGACAAAAAAAATGTATGAAAAAAAAAATACTAAATGGCGGCTCAGTTGCAGACAGACTGAGGATGTTTTTAGGTGGTCTGCGGACGGGCGCAGAACTTTTATGGTTCAGCACCCTAGAACAAAAAAAATCGTTATTTACTTTAGGTTTAAAAATCCACACGATTATTAAAAAATATATGTTTTTTTTTGCCAAATGGCATAATTTTGAATAGAGTCTTTTTCGCAAAAAAATCGCCCTCGATTAGTTTATTGAAGCGAGAATTGTTGATGGATCCTAAAAATCGTGTACACTTATCTAGAGAATCTGTCTAACAACCTACAGTTAAAATTTCAAAGCAATCGGATGAAAACTCGATTAAAAAACGCGGTTGCGAGAAAAACACGTTTAGGGCGGTATATACAATTAGAAAGGAAGAAAATAAGCAATATTGAGGGATTTTTTAAACTGAAAAATTATGATTCTACAATGATCAAACTTGAGGTATTCTTTAACGGGAGATATACACCTAGATGGTCGAGGTCGAGGATTTAGAAGCCATGAACATTCCTTTGACCGTAGAAGACCTAGACTCTGGGCCTGGTATCGATGATTCCATGTAAGTTGACAAATTTCATCATTCATTCATTCCCAAATTTTCAAACGCGTTTTTCTCACAACCACGTTTTTCAAATCGGTACCCAAAATTTCTCGAAAACCAATGAACCGATTGCCTTGAGGTTTTTTGTGGTTACTCTATACACCATTATCTAGTACTTGTCATAGGATTTTTTTTCCGTGACTTAGTTTTTGTTTTATAGGCAAAATAATAACTAATTTATGGCCCAAAAATCACTATTTATGTTCAAACGTCCGCCATTTTGTCGTAAATCGATATTTTCAAAATCGGCTATGACAAGTACTAGATTATAGTATCTAATTTAATAATCTTTTTGGTTTTTTTTCAGATGATTTTTGAAGAAACGCCAGTGGGTACCGTATACGCAGATTTTTTTACGACGCTCCAAGGATCATACAATATCCTTGTATATTTTTGATATTTTCAAATAAAGAAAATTAAGCATATTTTTGAATGTATATACTTTTAGATAATTAAAACCCCAATCCGAAATTTCAAATAGTTTTCCTTGAAAAAATCCACAAAAATTACCTTTTCTCCGGCTCCTAGGTGTACAACTCCCCTTAATAGTATATTTTGGTATACGAAACAATTTTTAAAAATTAATCCATCATCAAAATGACGGAGCTGTGGCAGAGTGTTACAGCAAGGTCGCCGGGGGAGTTGCGAATCGGCGTGTAGTATAGCTTCCCGTAGACTTTTATTTGCAAAAAATTCAAACATTTTTTTCAGTTAGAACATGTATAGTTTCTATTTGACGGTAATTAGAATGAAGAAAATGCAAATTTGAGAATATAGCAGGCATTTACAAACAAAAATCAACATTTCACGTAACAGTTCTGTAAAATGTGGATTAAAAAAGTCCTTTTTTTCAATTTTTCAAAAACGATTTTCGTCAAGTAGAGGGTACCAATATTATGAATATTTCTACCAAGTTTCAACTCCATCGGCTGAATAGTTTTTGAGTAATCCTGCACGCAAATTTCGATAATGCAGTTCCGAGACAAACGCATTTGAAGTTCATGCCCGCTCCGAATCCGAGCGGTGAGTCACAGCATTGACGGGCTGTAACGTTTGAAGTTTTTCGAATTTCGCTTTGAAACTCTAGGAAGATATTCTATATATATAGTTCTATCGTTTAAAGAAGAAAAAAGAAATCGATTTTTTCATCGTTGTAAATGTATATCCCGCTTTAAGGGGCTATACCAGTGTGAACGATGAAAATTTGGGTGATTTTCGGCAATTTTTTGGAAGAAAAGTACTCAATTAAATATTACGGAAAATTAAGAATATATTTGGCTATATTTGACCTATATGACATATTTTTTTCATAGAAAAATATTGAGATCCAATCGACTTATGCGCAGCCTTCGGAGGCGCCAAAAAAAAGTTTCTCCACTGCTGAAATGATTCCGGCCGATTGAGTAGCTGAAACCGAAAGAGGAAAAAACGTCGTTAAACTGGAAGGTATTTCCTGTACAATGACGTAGGATTTTCGAAAAATATCAAAATTTAACAAAATAGCGTAGTTATGAAAAAAGTATGTTTTCTTGCCTCTAAAATGGTCGTTTTTTTCAATGCCAAATCGTCAATTTTCATCCAATCGAAAATATCCTACGTCGTTGTAGAGTAAATATATTCAAGAGTACTCCGTTCAAAATTCAAGCCAATCGGATAATTGCTCTTTGAGTTACAAGGTCAGCAAATTTGACAAATCTCATTTCGAGAAAAACGCGTTTAAAGATTAAACTATCGATTTTTGCAAGATAAAATTATAGACATTCGGCCTTGAAATTTTTACAGGATATTCTTGAAAGTATAAACTGTCGAAAAGGCAAAAAAAATCGTTTTTTTTTAAGTGTCACACTGGTATAGCCCCTTAAAGTTTCAAAACTGAGAGCTTTCGTCCACACGGCGGAATTGAAGCTCTAATTTGAATTCTGCGTGTACCCAACGAAGTACTTTGATAGTAGGTCTCCAGTTGTTCGGTCGTTGTATTTTTTTTTGTTCGACGACTGGACTAAACGATGGCAAATTGCTACTTTCACCGTCTAGACGTCATGCACGTTTCGGGGCGCTTGGAGGCACTTTAGAAAAAAACTCTATAATTGAAAAAAAAAATGTTTGCGTGTAATTCCTTTTGTATATCATTCTTGTGATATTAGTGCATTTGAGGGGTTACGCCCACGTGCGATTTTGAAAAAATCGATTTTTTTATTGCATTTTTTTGAAGTATAAGTATCTGAGAATATGTCCTGGAAATTTCAAGTCGATCCGAACAAAATTGACTGAAATATGAGCGTTGAAAGAGAAGAATCCGCGTTGAAAGAGCGTTGAAAGAGAAACTTTAAACGCGTTTTTCTCAAAATGGCATTTTTGAAGTCGGTGACCAAGATTACTCGAACACTAATGAACCGATCTTCTTGAAATTTTGCAGGCTTATTTAATACATAAAAATGTAGTCTTTGATCGTTCGATTTTTTTTTTCGAAAAAAAAATGGCCGTTTTATAGCCAAAAAACGGCGGTTTTTTTTCGTTAAAATCGAACCATTAACTTTGACTGTCCGCCATTTTGTGAAAAATGAATATTTTTTAAAATCCTTCGATTAAAGACTAGTTTATACTTATATTTGACGAAATCCATCCGCTTTTTTTTCTTCAGATGATCCACTTCGCCGCAATGTTGGTCACCGCAAACCGTGTATATAAAAACATTATTTCATTGACGGCCATTTGCCACTAAACAATGTAATATTTTTCAATAAAAAAATTACTGAAAGTTCTTCAAGATGTGTTCTTTAAGATAGTTTATTGATCGATTAAAGAAGTTTTGTAGTTTTCTTTTAAAAAATTCATGAAAAAGGCCTTTTTTTGCGCTACAAGTGGGGGTAACGCCTTAAGCCAATAAAAAAAAAAGTTCAACATTATTTTTCTACTTACATGTAACGCCTTTGAATGAGTCTCAGATAAATGTGTGCACATTTATATACAGGTCATTTCAGGAACTGTCCCAGATGTAAAACTGTCGATTCGTGTTGAAATAAAATGAAGGACTGTCCATAAAAATTCGTAGAAACGATGATAGCCACCATTACACAGATATGAAGAGCTCAAAAAACCCTTTCTCCAGATATGAAAAATATTTCTCTGCATCCTCCTTAATGAGGACTCCCCCAGGATTCTTGAATCCGCAAATTAACGGTAATTAGCGCGCATATTCAAGACTTGTCGGAAGACAGGACAGGTAAAGAACGTTCTTTTCTTTGTGCTCGCCGTACGCTAATTGGTATCAATTGTTGTACATCAGTCTGTAGTTTTTTTTTTCACATGACATTTGTAGTATTAATAAACGCAATTTGGACGAGCCTTCTGTGAAATAGTAACGAAATAACTCGCGCTGGAGGAAGGATAAAATTAGAAATTCCGTCGGTGAAGGTCCTCCAGCAGCCAAGCATGAAAGATTATGCGAATCGATTTTCGCGAGGCTGAACACCGCGAATTTCGCAGTGATGGCCTTAATTTCGCGCACGGCGGTGATTAACGAAGTCATCTCAAATTTAATAATGCAAGAAATGGATCTCGAGGGAATTTCCGGGCGTCGAGGTAAAACAAAGACTGAAGGACGGAGAGGCAAGCATCTTGGTTCGTTAGGCACCAAAAATCACAAGATATAGTCCATTTGGATTGTCGTGCGAGGTTTTTATTATTGCAAAATGCCAATCGTTCCTTCCAAAACGAAAATAAAAAAGGGGATGAAATGTTCCGATCAATTACACAGCACAGAGGACTTTCCGCAGTATTTTTTCTTTTAATAAAAAAACACGCGTTGCGAATATCAACGAGGAAAGACGGAACGTGTCTAGGAAAGATGTCCGAACGAGACTGACAAGGAACATCACCTAAGTGTTCGCCTTCGATTTCGTTGCAACTCTTATATGTGATAAAGCATCGAAAAATATTAGACACCCATTTTTTTATATACGCGGAAAAGCGATTTTAAGGGGGGAAACCGCCCCTCATAGAAAAGGGTATCGAGGGATGATTTTGCAGTTTCACCCACGAGCAGTCCAACGATCGGAGTGAAACAAAATCAAAATCCTTATGTGAAGCGATGAAAAATCCACTATAGAAGCATTGACAAAAAAATTAAGGGGTGACACGCCTTTCTTTGTGTTATAGTTTCCTCCCTTAAGTCCGTTTTTCCGCCGATGAAAAATACGTGTCTAATAGATTTGAATGCTTTATCACATATATGAGTTTCAATAAAATCGGAGTCGAACACTTAAGGGGTCTTCTCACTTTAGACGCTAAAAAAGGCTATTTTTATAATTTTTTTATAGGTTTATATTATGGATATTAATATAAAAATGGTTACACTTAATAAATACACTTTCGGAATACATAAACGTTTTTTTAAATGTATTTATGTAACCCAAACATACTTTAAACGCGTTTTTCTCGAATCAACGTTTTTCGAGGGCTTGTTGATAAAATATTCGAAACTACTGAACCGATGCTTATGAAATTCTAACCACATATCCTTCACATCTATAGCTATAGCGCATATGAAGGATTTTTAAAATTTTGATGTTTACTATTTTTGTTGCCAAAAAAGGTGAAAAAACACGTTTCGTTTCGTTTTTTTAAACAAATGTCTGCCATTTTGTTATTTTAACATATATAAAAAATCGTATGAAATGTGCTATAGCCATTAACATACTGAATCTAAAACCGAATGACTTTTTTTGTTTTGGATGATCCATCTCGGAGAAATGGATCATCCGCAATGGAGACATGAATTTAAAAAAAATTTCAATGTATTTCGAAAGTGTATTTATTAAGTGTAACAACTTTTATATAAATATCTATAATATGGTCTATATTATGTCAAAAAAAAATGAAAATACCCTTTTTCAGCGACTAAAGTGAGAAGACCCATCAAGTGATGTTCGTCATGAGGCGCATAACGAAGGTTCTTTTTGCATCTGCGGAGCTGCAAATAAAAACAAAAAACTGACAACGACAAGAGCCACTCGTACGGCCCCACACAAATCTCCAGCGAGTGCGCTTCAATGGAGTGCAAAAAATTGCACATTCTCCGAAGTCTTCAAAAAAATTATCAAAGTACAAATACCCGTTGACTAGTGTGACACGATATGAGGAATGTGTCACCATTCTCGCTCTAACGATTGAGGTTCCACATTCATTGTCATTCTTTTGACGGCGCTATACTCTAGTTCGTAGCTCCAGGCGTTGGCTAAAAATGCACAGCATCACGAAACATCATCATTGAAATTCCACAGGCTTGAGACGTCAGTGCATTCGTTGTAGTTCGTTGTCGCTGGCGAGAAGAACGTTCACCCAAGACCTTCCGTTTTCCCATCATTACTCAAGGTCGATTTCCGTCTCTGCACCATCCTCAACCCCCCCTTTCGGCTCCTTTCTTGGCCAGTCTAGATGTCATCGGCGGACGAATCGCAAACACACCCAGCGGATGATGAGGAAGCGAAGACTTTGGACGTTGCGTACTCTTGATGCTCTTGGTATACTACGTATTCGGGTTCCGAGGCTCGAGGCAATCGGTGGGCTTTATCTCGAGCCACCAGTCGTTGGGATAATGATACTTTTGCAGCTCGATGCCCTCCCTCGGCACCGGAATGAGGAGACCACCGAATTGCTTAGCCGGCAATGGTGGAATGGCCAATTGAGGAGGAAAGCACTGCAGACTTGGCGAAAGTTCACAATCCGGTGGGAGAACCCTTCGCGCCCACCCGACCCTTCGGACCATCTGTGTCTGCGAACGGATGAGAAGAATCTATCACACATGCTATTCGGATAAGCATGTCATCAAGCGAGGCTGACTGGATAACGGGCACTTCCACATTGGTTGATGATACTTGGAGTTCTGGTGGAGTTTACTCACCACTGTGTCCTCCTCAAACACGATGACCTCTACCCTTGGCGAGTCCTCGCCAACTTCGTACTCCTGCACGCGATAGAGCCCAGCCGCGTGGGAGTAGCTGGCGCTGAGGCTGACATCGCGAAAGGCCTTGGTAATGAGGGCGTCATCGCGAAGGGTGTCGATAAGACACAGCTCGACTTTGCGGGCCCAGGGCAAGGCCCTTCCTATTCTAACCTGACCCCAGAGACCACCGAAGCACAGGAAGTGAACGACTCCGAGCTTCGCCAGTACCAGATGAGTCCTGCAAGCCAACCGTCAGTTATCGGTTAGGCCGCGATGAAACGCGAAACAACTGATCGCGATCGGCAAATATCTCGTATCTCGGAAGTACGGAAGGTTAATGTTTCGAAATGAAAAGGAGTATCTTGCTCTACTTCGTGAAAGGGCAGAGAAAGTGACTCGGCGTTGGAGGAGGGTTAAGCGTACGGGAACAAAAAGTAGACGAGCCGGTAAGGAAGAATTCAGCACTTCCAGAGCCTTATCGATGGCGGATCTCTATGTTATCGACGGATCACCGATACGCTAGGAATCACATGTGAATTACCGACCGTTGGTAAGTCTGTTACCAACAGTCGATAAGTTACCATCAGTCGATGCCAACTTATCGTCCGCCGCGGAGACTTACCTGTAGGCGAGATCGTGCAACTTTTCGGTGAATTCTTCGGGAAGGCTGCACGGCTGCGGGGGTTCTTCTTCCCGACCGAGGCTATACCAGAACAATATTCCCACAATGAGAAAAGCACCGAGCGCACGAAGCGGCGTCACGCGAAAGCGTCTCCGAGGCCAGGAACTCATGTTGGTAAACTGGAAATCACAAATGAGGCATTGTTTTCGTTTCTTTGGCGGGGCATACCGCGATTTTTCACAACCCGGAAATTCTTTTCGCAAAACGATCACGCGATGGCTGCGAATGTCATTGTCACGCGAGAAACGTGGAACGATCGTCTAATTCGCAGGGGGGTAAGAAAACCGGGACATCCCCGGTGGCACTCTTGGGACTCTCACGATGACAGGACATCGATTACGTAACGGTTCAAACATCGCGAATAAAAAACACTTGCGCAGCACCGGAAAAACGAGAGCACTCACGTACCTTTGATATGCGAGAGCCTCATGACCCACGTGTGTCAGGTGTTCCCAAATAAATGTTGACGTCCTAATGCCACTGCTTATACGCTTTTATTCCGATTTTCAACCCCGTGTCTTCACGCACCACCGTTCCGGTTCCTCGCGAATTGAGGCTACCCAGACGATCGTGGCAACGTCGCAAGCTCTCCCATAGGGAGGTGTGGAAGTCCAGGACCCATCGATTTTTCTACATTATCGGCGACTGGCCGGCGATGAGTGTCCGGTGGCGCCCTTAACCTGTACAGTCGTGGGAATTCGTAACTATTTTATTTCTGCCTCGCAGCAGCCCGAGAGAAAGACCGTCAACCGAAATAAGCCGAGCATTGCATACCGACCGTTTCGTTCTTCTTTTTCCCTCACCCTGTGCTTTTTTCCCTTTTCTTTTTTTCTCGAGTCCGCGGAGAAGTATCGTGTGTTGGTAACAAAAGCTCCGAGACCCTTAGTAGGCAGCTTCGTGGAAATAAAAAATGGCGTCTTTAAAAGTTCTTCACGTAAAAAAATTGACGTGGCTCAATTAAAATGAAATAATGTCAATGTAATCCAAAATGAACGATACATAACTTAACTTTTATTTATGTTTTTTCCTTTTTTTTTCAAATTGAGGTAGGCCAGTATTTTCGTGAAATATAAATACGTACAACGCAAGGATATTAATATTATCGTGCACAGATCGAATGCAGAGCTCGTTAGCAGTTCGCAAACGTATGAAAAAAAATTGCCAGGCGTGCGGGGGAGTAAAAAAATCTCGAATGGTATCCTGAAGCTTCATTTGCCCTTCCGGCATTCTGGAGAGCCGGAGCATCCGCGAATTCGTCAACGTATAGAGCGGAATACCCATGAAACGGAGAGACAGAAGTTCTCGTTCGGGAAAAGTTTAAAAATAAGACGTAGCTGGCGCGCGCGCGCGCGTGGCTGCGAAAGAAAAAAAAAGTGTAAGAGACAGGCATCGCGTAGGAAATTTCGAGGGAACCGAGAGAGCTCTGTTTCGGCCTCGTTAGGGTAATTAAGAGGACAGTAGGGGGAAACCAAGTACCCGAAAACGATAACTCATTTAAAGCGTGCAAGGGCGCCCATGAAGTGGAAGTGCACGATGAAAATTCGAGCTGTAAAAGAAACATTGATTTAGCATTGATAAACATTCGATAAGGTTGCGGGGGAAAAAAGGAATTTAATCGCCGATCATTATCCGAACGTATCGCAGCAATTTTCTGCTTGCACCGAGTTGAGAGTGAGAGAGGGAGAGAGAGAGAGAGAGAGAGAGAGAGAGAGAGAGAGAGAGAGAGAGAGAGAGAGAGAGAGAGAGAGAAAGAGAGAGAGAGAGAAGAAAAAGAGTTTTCTGATAATTAACTCCCCGTGCAATTTTACCTCTCCCTCCCCTCTCCGGGGAATGCCACGCGTCTCTTTGAATACGTGCCGACGTGCATCAAATCGCGAACTATAAAGTCGCGTTTAGAAAGCGTTAACTAATGAAAGAACGGAGAGACATACTCGGCGAGATACACACTCGGAGAAAAGCCGCGGCTTACAATAAAGCCTGAATAATTATTTCAATTATTTCCGACAGTCTCCGCGACGAGAACGAAAAAAAAGCTCGCGGCACGATGTTCCAATGTAATTTTTCTCCACCATCGCCTCAGCGAGCCACGCGAATAAAATTTTCCGCTGAGCGCATCTTCCCGTGCATAAATTGTCACCGGGATCCAATTGGACTCTCATACTTGCCTCTACTTCCTGATTGGGATCCATTGGGCCATCGAGTTGGATCCCTGTACTGAAAAAGCCACGCTCGTATATTGGATTCTAATCAGGATTCCAGATTGGAATTCCCATATTATTGAACAGTATCCGATACTATTCTCGATGGACCCTATCGCATTCTGTACATTGAATTTTCCAGAAAAAATGTGTATACAAACTGAGTAGATCTTTAAAAAGTATGCATCTTATCTTAAGGGGTCTTCTCACTTTAGACGCTGAATAAAGGCTATTTTCGTGAATTTTTTTGATAGGTTTGTGTTATAGATATTGTTATAAAAGTTGTTACACTTAATGAATACACTTTCGAAATACATTTTTTTAAATGTCTGTATTTATGTAACTCAAACAAATTTTAAACGCGTTTTTCTCGAAACAGCGTTTTTCGACGGCTTGTTGATAAAATCTTCGAAACTACAGAACCAATCCTTATGAAATTTTAACCACATATTCTTTACCACTATAGCTATGTTGCATATCAAGGATTTTGTAAATTTTGTTATTTACTTTTTTTCTGCCAGAAAACGGTGAAAAAACACGTTTTTTTCGAAAAATTTCCGCCATTTTGTCATTTTTGCATATAAAAAAATTGACATTTTTTAACTACCATTTTCGTCTATAAATAGTGACTTAAATAAAGAATTTTTTTATGTACTTCGAAAGTGTATTTATTGAGTGTAACAACTTTTACATCAATATCTATAATACAAACCTAACAAAAAAATCATCCAAATAGCCTTTTTTAGCATCTAAAGTGAGAAGACCCCTTAAAAAAGTATAAATCGTTTATGAAAGTTAGACCGTCACCCACAACTCTAAATTTAAAAAAATATATGTTATTATCTAGACTTTACTGAGTCTTTACGAATTACAAAAAAATCGCTACAGAACATCGGAGATAAAAAATAGTTCAATGTGTGTACTTTCACGTGTGGTTAGATGCGCAAGTCGTTCACGCTGGCGGCGATGTAATTTTGTTGGCTACTTAGCACGAGGATAAACCATTTCTAACAACGAAGTAACGTGAACCAAACCTTTGTAAACATTCAGAAAGAGAAAACCCATCTTGCCCATCGAAAACCATATATATTCAATATTGAACCATTAAGGTGTGATAAAAGATTCAGAATCTTTTCGAATGAAGAGTATTACTGCTACCCTCGATGTCCATCACGTTGCCGTATTTCGGCAACACTTAATATTAATTAATGGTAATAATAAATCATCTCGTGACATAAATATATATAGGCATCATTATTAGTTATTCAAAATTTCATTCTGAATTGTATGAAACATTCACTGATTCGCAGTTCTTTCATAATAATCATCGATAATGTGTTATAATCTTTCAAATTGGTTTTTGTTTGTTTATAATCACGTTCTATAATTTGTAATAATTATGTTAGTTTATAATAAATGTTCATAAAACAAATTTGTTTATAATCTTTCAATACACGAACGTTTTTCTTCTTCACGTAATAAAAATATGAAAATTCATAAGTTTGCCCTTTAATTGTATATATTGCGAAAAATTAGCATCTACCGATTGAATCAATACCTCGAATGAACTTTTCTGAAGTTTATTTTTTTTAAATGCACAACCCGTAATTTCACTCAACTGGACTGCTCCAACCTCCTTAAAAGGGTATATCTTAGTATCGATTTGAATCACATCACTGAAAATGTGCTGTAATTATCGTTTCTTATTTATTCTGAATTGTATAAAACATTCACTGACGCAGTTCTTTAATAATAATCATCGATAATGTGTGTCGAATGTTTTCAAGTTGGTACGCGACAGTTTTTCTTCTTCACTCAATAAAAATATAAAAATTCATTACTTTGCCCTTAAATTGTATATATCATGAAAATTTAGCATCTCCAGAATGAATCTATACCTCGTAAGAACGATTTGAGGTTTATCGAAGAAAAAGAATATAAGGCGGACATTTTCAATTATATATTGTATATTATTATATATAGTATATATTGAAATATATATATTATATATAGTTATATATAGTATATATTGAAAAAAAAATTGACAAACTGTAATTTGACTCAACTTGTTTTTCTGCGCGTAATAAAAATATAAAAATGCACAATTTTGCCCTTTAATTGTACACATTATAAAAAAATTATATCTACAGGAGGAATTCATACCTCGTATGATTTTTTTAGGTTTATGAAAGAAAAAAAAATCACACACTGTAATTTCACTTAATTGGACCTTAAGGAGAGATATACACCTAGATGGTCGAGGTCGAGGATTTAGAAGCTATGAAAATTCCGTCGACCGTAGAAGACCTACACTCTGGGCCTGGTATCGATGGTCCCATGTAAGTTGACAAATTTCATGATTCATTAATTCCCAAATTTTCAAACGCGATTTTCTCAAAACCACGTTTTCAAATCGGTACCCAAAATTTCTCAAAAACCAATGAACCGATTGCCTTGAGGTTTTTTGTGGTCATTCTATACACCATTGTCTAATACTTGTCATAGGATTTGTTTTCCGTTACTAAGTTTTTGTTTTATAGGCAAAATAATAACTAATTTTGGCCCAAAAATCACTATTTATGTTCAAACGTCCGCCATTTTGTCATAAACTGATATTTTCAAAATCGGCTATGACAAGTACTAGATTATAGTATCTAATTTAATAATCTTTTTGGTTTTTTTTTTCAGATGATTTTTTAAGAAACGCCAGTGGGTACCGTATACGCAGATTTTTTTACGACGCTCCAAGTATCATACAATATCCTTGTATATTTTCAATATTTCTAAATAAAGAAAATTAAATATTTTTTCGAATGTATATACTTTTAGATAATTAAAACCCCAATCCAAAATTTCAAATAGTTTTCCGTGAAAAAAATTCACAAAAATGACCATTTTTCCGGCTCCCAGGTGTATATCTCCCCTTGAAAATGTAAATCTTAAAAATCGATTTGAATCACATGACTCAAAGTCTACTGTAATTATCGTTTGTCATTCTATTCTATCTTCGTTCGTTATTCTATTTTTTTACAACATTCCGAGTTGTATCAAACATTCACTGACGCAGTTTTTTTTTATAACAATCCCTACAGGGATTTTCTAGGATCCCTAGAATCCCAACGAACTTCTCCCGGGTTGAAAGGGATGAAAGTTCCATTTCGAAAAAATCCCAAAAAATAAAAAAGCCTTCGGAAGCTTTCCTCGCGAGCTCCCATGGCTTAGCCCGCGTATCCGCCCTACGGGGCAAGCATACGGAGCTGAACCAACATGGCGATCCTTCCATGACCTATAAACCCTCCGCCAAGCACATTGTGACAGGACGAGAGAGAACCTCCCTCAGGTATATACAAATATCGCTCAACTATACATACATACACACACATATACATTTTTCGGTACACATACATTCTCGTTTCGTGTCCATGGCAACGAGTGGGTGTACATATCTATACAAATGCACGCTCCACAGCGTCGTCGCGCCGTCAAAAAGTTTTTCGCATTTTTATTCGGCCTCCCTCGTGAAGGTTTCTGGTAAAGAACACGCGTCGTATAATGCCGGCATATGGGCTGCTGCGACAAAACCGTTTTGGCATTGCGCTCGCACACTTGTGTGCACGTGTGTGTGTGTGTGTGTGTGTGTGTGTGTGAGCAACGGAGTGACGAGAGAGAATCACGGCAATAAATCGAGGATAACTTTCAACGGACGCGCCGCAATTAATAAGCATCGCGGGCCTCTTCTCGTCCCTCGTCCTTGATGCAGCCCTTTCGGCCCTTTTTTCACACTTATTTTTACTTGCTCACTAAAGACGAAGACAAAGTGTATCGAATAATAATACATGTACATAAACGTGTATACATTGCTATTTGAACATACAGGGTGTCCTGTTATGAATGGATAATCCTGCAACTGTCGATGGGTCAGATCATGTCCTACCATATGCTGGAATTTCAGTTTAGTCAAAGTCCCACGGTTTTCGAGATTTTGGACTTTGTGTTATTTTTGGAAAAAAAAATCATCTGCTTTTGGTTTCTCGCACGACATTTCTACAAATGATACGAATCGACAATAACTGGGCAACTTTTTAAAGGGGTCTTCTCACTTTAGACCCTAAAAAAGGCTATTTTCATGCATTTTTTGGTAGGTTTATATTATAGATATTGATATAACAGTTGTTACACTTAATGAATACACTTTCGAAATACATTTTTAAAAAAATGTATTTATGTAACCCGAACAAACTTTGAGGGCTATACCAGTGTGAACGCTGATAATTTGGGTGATTTTCGGGAATTTTTTGGAAGAACAGTTCTCAATAAAGTGTTTCGGAAAATTAAGAATATATTTAGCTATATTTGACCTACATGACATAATTTTTTCATAGAAAAATATTGAGATCCAAGCGACTTATGCGCTGCCTTCGGAGGCGCAAAAAAAACGTTCCTCCACTGCTGATATGATTCCGGCCGATTGAGTAGCTGAAACCGAAAAAGGAAAAAATGTCGTCAAACTGGAAGGTATTTCCTGTACAATGACGTAGGATTTTCGAAAAATATCAAAATCTAACAAAATGGAGTGGTTATGAAAAAAAAAGTCTGTTTTTTGCCTATAAAATGGTCGTTTTTTCAATGCCAAATCGCCAATTTTCATCCAATCAAAAATATCCTACGTCATTGTAGAGTAAATATATTCAAGAGTACTCAGTTCAAATTTCAAATCAATCGGACAATTGCTCTTTCAGTTACAATGTCAGCAAATTTGAAAAATCTCATTTCGAGAAAAACGCGTTTAAAGATTTAACTATCGATTTTTGCAAGATAAAATGATATAAACGATAATGATATTCTTGAAAGTATAAAGTGTCGAAAAAGGCAAAAAAATTTCGTTCGATTTTAAATCGATTTTTTTAAACTGTTACACTGGTGCCCCTTAAATGCGTTTTTCTCGAAACAACGTTTTTCGACGGCTGGTTGATAAAATCTTGGAAACTGGGGAACCGATCCTTATGAAAATTTAACCACAAATTATTTACAACTATAGCTATAGCGCGTATCAAGGATTTTTTTTAATTTTGATTTTTACAATTTTGTTTGCCAAAAACGGTGAAAAAAACACGTGTTTTTCTTCGATAAATGTCCGCCATTTTGTTATTTGTGCATATATCAAAAATCGTATGATAATGCCATTAACATACTGCATCTAAAACCGCTTGATTTTTTTGTTTCAAATGATCCACCTCCGAGATTTCATCAACAGCGCAGACCTGCAATTTTTTTTAGGACATTCTTTTAACTACCATTTTCGTCTAAAAATAGTGACTTAAATAAATAAAAACAATTTTTTAAATGTATTTCGAAAGTGTGTTTATTGAGTGTAAAAACTTTTATATCAATATCTATAATATAAACCTAGAAAAAAAATCATGAAAACAGCCTTTTTTGCGTCTAAATTGAAAAGAACCCTTACGTAATTGGCACGATATGCGTAATACTTTTTTTGTACACCGGAGGCTATCGAAGTCAGATGTTCGAATTCGTTTGTATGAAAATTCTGCATAAGATCTTTTTTCATAAAGTTTCCTCAGCATGTAAGCTTAAACGAAGACTTTTCCAGATAAAGCAAATAACCAAGACCATTTTTAAAAAAACCCGGGTCAAAAAAGTTATCATATGTAGAAATGGCATGCAAAGAACCAAAAGCAGATGATTTTCATCTGGAAAACTGAAATTCCAGCATACATCACACGATCTGACCTATCGACAGTTGCAGTATCACCCATCCGCAACAGGACACCCTGTATACCTATATGTACACACATCCACACATGCGTCCACGCAAGGCGAAAAAACAAAGCTCGGAGGGCTGACGAAAGTAGCGAGCTCGCGGTTTCACGGTATATATACTTTCTACCGATGAGCGAGAGCCCGATCTCATATTGGCTCACCGCGGAGAGCTCTTGTGGCAAGGTTTGAAAAAGCCCAGCGGAGATTGATCGAGCTCAGCAGTTCGCCGGAGAGAAAGATGGGGACGAGGCCCGAGGGAGACACGCAGGAGTGAAAACGGCAGAACGAGAGCGAAGAACGGACGCGGATTAGTGCAGCCAAGGGTTTATCGCAGAGATCTTATACATGCACTGGGAGAGAATGAGATCGCCATGAGAAATAAACGAAAAGACTGTACGAACACATATGTATAAACCAAAATACAAGTGTGCCCACGTGTATGGCTACAAAGTACCCTAAAGATGCTGCGAACGACAGGCAGCGTACATCTGACGGTATCGAAAGATGAAGGGCCGAAATCAAGAGTGCGAGAGAGAGAGAGAGAGAGAGAGAGAGAGAGAGAGAGAGAGAGAGAGAGAGAGAGAGAGAGAGAGAGAGAGAGAGAGAGAGAGAGAGAGAGAGATAGGACGAGACAGAAAAGTTCGAGGATCTTCGGGTGATGGACCAGTGCGGTGGAACGCGAGTTGCATTTCAATGGATCGAGCTACGGGGGCGCTCGCGCGGGTTCGCGTACGTAAAAGTGTTTCGTGGATTCCATTCGGGGGTAAAAACCCTCTTCGCGATGGCTGCGGCACGAAAGGATCGACAAAGGGTGCCGCTTCTGCCCTTTCTTACACACACACACACACACACACACACACACACACACACACACACACACACAAACACACACACGTGCGCACGCACGCACGCGCACACACACACACACACACACACACACACACGCACGCGCACACACACACACACACACACACACACACACACACACACACACACACACACACACACACACACACACACGCACGCGCACACACACAAACACACACACACACGCGCGCGCACAAACAAACACACACACACACACACACACACACACACACACACACACACACACACACTCACACACACACACACACACACACATGGATATATTCATCAATACATAGGCAGTTTACTGCTGAAGCATCATCGGTCAAAAAAATTGGATCAGGTGGTAAATGCAGCCTCCATTTAGGGCCCAGGACACTTTATCTCCGCTGGAAAATGGCGCATTCCCTACCATGCCCGGACAAACTTATTTTGAATAACATACAAAAAGAGAATTCGAAACGAGGCCTCCAATGTGAAACGACACAGATGCAAATCATAATTAAAAAAGAAGACATCACTAAAAGGGTTCAAATCCGTCTGACTGCCAAGAAGTAAAAGTCCAGCGACTTTTCTTACGTGCGAAAAGCTGGAATTGTCGCGCGTTTATATCGATATAAAGCGAGGAAGGAAAAAAGGAGTAGATATTTTTATTTTTCAACGCATCTTATAAGTCGCGTCTCATCTCTCGCCATCTCTGTCTCACTTGCCACTCGGTCACCGGGTGAGAAATACTTAGGATAACTTATTCGATGGCTTCGATACGAAAGCGTGCCCGGCATTCGTCGGCAAAATGAAGAATTATCGCTCACTTCTCGCGCGAGACAGTGCGTGTGCACGAGAAAGAGAGAGGGGGAGGGAGAGAGAGAGAGAGAGAAAAGCCGCGCGAACGGCGTGAAAAGATCCAGTGCGCGTCCCGTGGGCTTGGCATCCCCGCGAGATTATTCTTCAACGTCAGTAATATATATGTATACAGGGTGACAATTATAAGGTGGCCATGTGATTTTCCAGAGCCTAGCGCGGAGATTTTGCACACCGAGAAGATTTTATATTCAAGGGTTTTTCGAGTCCTTTTTGGAATTTTGTTTGCGTATTTTTGTGTTGTTATTGAATATATTTTAAAAATATTGAATATTTTTATATGTAATTCAATATTGAATTTAATATAATACTATATTTTAGAATTAATTAAATATATTTAAAATAATATATTTTATAGTAGAATTTAATATTCAAGGGTTTTTCGAGTCCTTTTGGTAAAATTTTGCGTGTTTTCGTTTTGTTATTGGATATTCAATATTTTTAAATTTAATTTAATATTCAAGGATTTTTCGAGACATTTTTTTTTATTTGCGGATATTTTGTGTATTTGCTGGAAAAAAATCGAGCATTCTGGGGAAAAGTGAACATTTTGTATGGGTTTCGGCAGAATGGATATAAGTGTACTTTGAAAACGAAATAATCCTGGAAGAATCTTTTATTTGGGCGTCATCGAAATGAAAATGATGAGAGATGCTTTTGAAAGAGAATTTATGGAGTTTGATTCTATTTGAAAAAAAACAAGTTTTTTTTGGGAGTGTCTCGTATTTGGAATTTAGTTATTCGGAATTAACATTTATTCTGCCGAACTTAGAATAGAACGTTGAGGGTCTTCCCCGAAGCCTCGATTTTTCTGGCATACACTACTCATCATTTTATGCATTTGTACATGCGATGCATTTTAAAGTGGATACATGGAGTTTATTTCTATTAAAAAAGAAAGTTTTTTTTCAAAAGGTTTCGTATTTGGAATTTAGTTATCTTCATTCTGCCGAACTCGGGTTGGAGTTTTTATTTTCTTCCCCGAAGCATCAATTTTTGTGGCAAATACTACTTAATTAAAAGTTTAATTGTATTTGAAAGGAAGTTTTTTAGCAGTGCCTTGTATTCGGAATTTACTGAGCTTCTATCTGCCGAACTAAAATAGGATTTTTGTCCCCCGAATTCGCTATTTTTCTGGCAAATACTACTTATTATTTTATGCATTTATGCATCAGATGCATTTTAAAAAGGATACATGGGGTTTATTTTTATTTCAAATAATTTTTTTTAGGATTGTCTTGTATTTGGAATTAGTTATCTTTACTATACCGAACTCAGAATACAATTTTGATTTTTTTGCTCTGAATGCTCAATTTTTCGGTCACATACTACTCATTACAACAATACAGTATACTTTTTTCTTTAAAAGAAAATATCCCGTATTTTTGTGACTATATTAGAATTTTATTAGAATTCGAATTATTTTCGAATATTTAGAATCAGACTCATATTCGATTATCAAGAATTAAAATTATATTAAAATAATTCGAATCAAAATTATATTAGAATTTTTCTCTTCGAAAAAAATATACTATATTCCAAATACGAGCCACCCCTAAAAATACTTTCTTCCAAATATAATCAAATTCCCATCATCCACTTCACAATTTATCTTTGACGATTATCCCCTCGACCCCGGGATGCTCAAAAATAGTATTTTCACGACGATTTCATATTCGAAATTTAATAATCTTCGTTCTCTTCCAATTTTTCCATCAAATAATACCCATACAAAATACACTATTGTCACCCTGTATATTCTCCGCGGTACATCCTGCTCTCCAATCGACTAGAAGGGAAGGTCACGATCCACATTGCTCTACGTGTCAAATCGTGAGTGTTACGCCCTTTCATTATTAAGACTCCGATAAGTACATCTATCTACGTCTCTATACATACCTACACATAAATATATACTTTACATATACATATACATACATACATACATATATATATATATATATATATATATATATATATATATATAAGTCGTTTGTCCGGTCCACATACAGCTATATCACGTCTGTCTCTTCGCTCTTCGGCATACAATCGCACAATCGGTCAGCGATTGGTTGTAAAATCAATATGGCGTGCGGCAACCATCAATCGAGAGGTATAATTGACAAGGTAATTGGCGCGGTTTCATGCCGATGGATGTACGTGATCGCAAGTTGCGAGTGTCTCCCGAGGACGTGCAACATTAAATGCAGTAAGTCCGCGATGCACTTTTGTTCCATATAGACTCATA
Source organism: Ophion ellenae (assembly GCA_963210295.1). Taxonomy (NCBI): domain Eukaryota; kingdom Metazoa; phylum Arthropoda; class Insecta; order Hymenoptera; family Ichneumonidae; genus Ophion; species Ophion ellenae. The sequence continues at coordinate 31,004,530 of OY723393.1, read as the reverse complement.
CGTATAAGTGATCTCTATTCATACTTACACACATATATATATATATATATATATATATATATATATATATATATATATATATATATATATATATATATATATATATATATATATATATATATATACAGGGTGTCCTGTTATAAATGGATAAACCTGCAACTGTCGATAGGTTAAATCATATCCTAGTGCTGGATTTTCAGTTTAGTAAAAATCCCACAGTTTCTTTTATATAAAAATCAACTGCTTTTGGTTTTTCACATGCTCTGTCTACAAATAATAACTTTTTTACGCAGCTTAAAAAAAATTACTCTCGGTTATTTGTTTTGTCTATAAAAGCCATCTTAACCTTAAATTTTCTGGAAACTTAATGAAAAAAAAATCTCGGTTTTCGAGATAAAAATCATCTGCTTTTGGTTTTTCGCGTGTAATTTCCACAAATGATGACATTTTTTGACCCGGTTAAAAAAAATTCTCTTGCTTATTTGTTTTATGTAGAAAAGTCTATTTTTTAACCTTAAATGTTAAGGGGAGGTACCTGAGTAAACGGTGACAAAAACAGGTAAACTTCGGGAATTTTTATCTCGAAAACTAATGTTTCGATTGGATCCGGGTTTTTTTTATTGGAAAATATGCAAATTGAGGTATGTTTAGGATTCTTTTAAAATAAATTCGTTGACCGGAAGCGATTGAAACGCGATTATTTCGAAACATAGTTTTCAAAGTCGGTGCCACATGTATCTCAAAAACGGCTTGTCCGATTTTGTCCAAATTTGGACACAATATTCTTCGATAGTTTTTCTCGTTCGCCACGTAGGATTCTTTTGAAATGTTCATTTTTGGCGGAATTGCGACCGTTTTAATTTAACATTCGTTTTCGGTTCGCAATTTCCGACGATTTTGGATTGCATACACATTGCATAAGAAAGCAATCGTTCAATCAAATGAAAAACCCCTTCGTGGCGAACGAGAAAAACTATCGAAGAATATTGTATCCAAATTTGGACAAAATCGGACAAGCCGTTTTCGAGATACATCTGGCACCAACTTTGACAACTATGTTTCGAGATAATCGCGTTTGAATCGCTTCCACTCAACGAATTTATTTAAAAAAATTCCTAAACATACCTCAATGTACATATTTTCCAAAAAAAAAATCCGGATCCAATCGAAACATTAGTTTTTGAGATAAAAATTCCCGAAGTTTACCTGTTTTCCTCGCCATTTACTTAGGTACCTCCCCTTAAGGAAACTTTATGAAAAAAGATCGTATGCAGAATTTTCATACAAACCAATTCGAACATCGACTTTGATAGCCTGTGGTGTAAACAATTGTACTACGCATATCGTGCTAATTACTTTAAAAAGTTGCTTAGCTATTGTCGATTCATATCATTTGTAGAAATGGCATCCGAAAAACCAAAAGCAGGTTGTTAAAAAAATAACATAAAGCCGAAAATCTCGAAAACCCTGGGACTTCTACTAAGCAGAAATTCCAGCATATAGTAGGGCATGATCTGACCTATCGACAGTTGTAGGATTATCCATTCATAACAGGACACCCCGTATATATATATAATATCTTACGTAGACACTATAAAGCAAAACGCGACGCGTTTCTCGCGCTTTGCTCTCGTTCTCTCGTCGTATGAAAAAACCGGTAAGACTGCGCAACGAATAAACGCATATATAGGGAAAGTCGAGGATAGCAGGAGTCCCCCGAGAGTCTTCTCGGCTCATAGTGCACAAGGGCTGAACGAAAGTACGCGCGCACGAAGAATTCTCGTTGGCATGAGGACAAAAAAAAAGTTCGAGAACTATGAAGCAAATGGAGAATGCCGATTGTTCTCGGCTGTAGTTTCGCAGCTGAACTATAAACAGTCAACGGATTAAGGTAGTTCCTTTGCGAAAATATCAACCAAAAGTTTACATACCATGTTCATGGTTCAAAAGATTGATAATTGGTTTAATTAGTAATGAATAAAATTAAAAACTACGCAATATTGACTCGGTACTAGTAGATAATACGATGGATATCATTTATTGCCGTAAAATATATTTTGTATTGTGTTTTTGATCGACCATTGCCAGTAAACTTTTTGCCGGGACTGTCCAGGCTTTGCCCCAATTGTTTTTTTCCAGGCTTTTGTGAAGGCTTCTCATGGTTATATCTTGGAAACTAGATGGTGAATCATTCTCATTTTTTTTCACATTATTCGTGATATCTTACTGTAGCTTATCCTCGTTTTTTATCAATTTCTTAATTTTAGTTTTGACGGTAGAATTAATGATGCTCTGTTTGCCCATCATAACGCATTTGTTACGTGTAAACCAAGCCAACTTTAAGTGTAAATATCTCAGGTTTGGGGTGGTCAAACTTATTCAAATTGCACAGATGTTTGGATAATGTATTAAATAACGTATACGTCAAATTTCAACCATTTCTTAATGCAACTCTTCTGTGGAGGTACTACCTTAAGGCCTCAGGCCACAGTAACGGGTATAAAATCATGTGCGAATTTTACAATTTTTTTCGTATGAAAAAGTGATTCACTCATAAAATTAATTACACAACTATTTAGTACGAACATCAAGCTGTCAGAAATTTTTTTTCGATGCACAAATGGCCGCCTACTCGAAACTTCTCGAAACAGCTTTTTTCCAGTTGGCGTGACAAATAACTTCAACAATTTTCACTCGATTTATTTCAAATTTTAAAGTTATCGCGAAGTTTAATACTTCTTAGTACGTACGGAATGTCTGATTAATCGAAAACTTTTCATTTTATGAGCAGTTATAACGAATTTGTTCACTGAAAATTCATTTCTTAAGGGGCCAGTCCACTTTGGAGCCACAAAAAAGGCTTTTTTCGCGATTTTTTTGTGAGGATTTCATAAAAGATATGAATATAAAATTTGTTGGGGTTGATAAATAAAGTCTTAAAATACACTTTAAAAAATTTGTATTCATTTTTTTTCATTTTTAAGTACAAAAACTATAGTTTAACGCAACGCCTCAAAAATAGGTGGGCTAGGTAGCTCCGTCACAAGTCGGCAACGGCTTGTCTGAAAAAAAAATCAAAGTCCATTAGATTCAGTATGACACCAGCTACAAAATGACCCTGGGATATAAAGTTTTATCAAAACATAAAAAAATGGCAGATAAAAAACGAAAAAAGTATTTTAAAAACGCGTTTTTTCGCAGTTTTTCGCAAAAAAAGAGTAAAAATCAAAATTGTAAAACCATCGAGGGCCATCTTGTTGCGAATCGTGTTTACAATATGTGGTTCAAATTTCAAGAGAATCCGTTTATTAGTTTTCGAAATACGATGTCGCTAGATTTTGAAAACGTTGTTTCGAGAAAAACGCTTTTGAAGTTTATACTATGAAAAACTCTTACCTAAACTCAATCGGCAATTCCTGCACCGTACAAAATCCCTTCTGATTGCTCATCATCGTCGATTTCTTCAAGTCTTGCTTGCTTTCGATTTTTTGAAATTTTCAAAGTGGACTGGCCCCTTAAGTTCAAACACCTACAACTTTTGAAGAAAACAATATTTTTTCAATTCCGTACGTACTTCTCCAGGTATTCTAATGTGGATAGACAAGAATTTTTGTTTTTTGCTCTAGGTCAAAAATTGTGGATGCTAAATGCCACGCCGCAGAGCGCCTAAAAAAAGATAACAAAAGCAAATATTAGTAGTCGGCCATTTTGTACATCGGAAAAAAAAATTCCAACAGCTTGATATTCGTACTAAATAGATGTGTAATTAATTTTATGAGTGAATCACTTTTTCATACGAAAAAAAATTGTTAAGGGGGGATTGTCTTTTTTTTTCGCAAAATTTACCGCTTTTTGGGATTTTTTTTGTGAAGAAAGTATACAACGGAAAACTTGTGAAACTTGGCATATAGTTTTATTGATCTGTTTACTACATACGAAAAATTTTTTAAACAATTTCATCAAAAAATCCGCCTCCCACCCCTCTCGACGCGCGATGGTCCTTTTTTGATGGTGTGCACGATTTCTCAAAAACTATTCAACCGATTGCCTTCAAATTTGGACAGAATGCTCAGCTGACATCCTTTTATCGTTTGATGAAGCAAAAAAGCAATACGTTTAATAGTTTTTTATTTATAACAAAAAATCGATCAATTTTTTTCGAAAAATCGATACTTCAAGTTCAAAACGTCACCAAATCGTCAATTTTTTTTTCCCCTTCATCGAACGATAGCTATATGTGTCTAAAGTAAAATGCTTTTTGGGTTTTTGTTGCAGGATGAACGTGAAGGCTGTAATCGTGCACACCATCAAAAAAGGACCATCGCGCGTCGAGAGGGGTGGGAGGCGGATTTTTTTATGAAATTGTTTAAACATTTTTTTGTATGTAGTAAACAGATCAATAAAACTATATGCCAAGTTTCACAAGTTTTCCGTTGTATACTTTCTTCACAAAAAAAATCCCAAACAGCGGTAAATTTTGCGAAAAAAAAACAATCCCCCCTTAAATTCGCACATGATTTTATACCCGTCACTGTGGCCTAGGCCTTTAAAAAAATATATATATATGTGTATTTTTTGCGCAGCGAATGAAAGGAGGACAGTTATGACTGGGTCTTGGAAGTATTCGCGGCAGGGGAAGGGCACGATTTAATATACGCTTATGACGGCTATGTTTCACGAGAGGACCGTGCGAGGGCGTGTGGAATTGGTGGGGTCGCGAGCGCGAAGGGAGCACGACGACGACGACGACGGAGACGACGAGGCGAGGCAGAGACACTCCCGGTCCCATTCCGCCCCATCAACCCCGTAGTGCGTTTAATTTACGTGTTTTCGCGAGTTATTCGCTATCAAGAGACTATAGATATATATATGCGGCTCTGATACGTCGAAGGGGATTGCGTTTCCATAGCAACGATGGGGGGGTTTTGCGCCACGCGACGTCCAATCGTCGCTTCCTCTCTATAACCTCGCACTCGTGTCCTCCGCACCTTCAACAGTATTATTATACGCGTGTATCGTACAGCTCTCCGATACGGTTCCACCATCAGGAATAATCGCTTAAGGGGTTGGACCACTCCAGAGACCGAAAAAATAGGCTTTTTGGGATTTTTTTCTCAAAAAAACTACAATATAAATCGCCATTACAAAAAAGGCTGTTTATCATATATATATCAGTGGCTGTATACAATAATTTTTTTGAAGTGATTAATTTCAAAATGGCGGCTGTGCAGCGTTTATCTCAAAACTGCATTTTTTAAGTTGGCCGGAAACATAACTCAGACAATTTTTTACCGATTCACTTGAAATGTTAAATGTATTTTGAAAAATACCTTGTCTATGGAAGTACGTGAATTTTTTTTTATATTGCACAGTTCATTTGTTAGTAACAATTATCTGACGATTTTTAGGCAAATTTTTTACTTTCCAAAAATTCGCCTGAAAAATCGTCAGATATTTGTTAATAACGAATGAACCGCACCGTACAAAAAACCCTTCTGATTGCTCATCATCGTCGATTTCTTCTAGTGTGGCTTGCTTTCTATTTTTTGACATTTTCAGAGTGGACTGGCCCCTTAAGCCTTTCTTGACAGCCTTTCTTAGAACTTTAAACGCGTTTTTTCTCGGAATGGGGTTTTTCAAAACGGTGGCTACTCTCAAAGGAAGAGTTTTCAAGCTATCTGTCTCAAATGTTGACACAACATTCTTCACGTCATTCCTTCTGGTGCTATGGAATCCTTTTTTAATCTTCCTATTTTTTTTTTTGCGAAAAACTGTCGAAAAAAGGCTAAATTTGATATTTTTTGGTCAAACCGCCGCCGTTTTTTTTTAATTTCACTTTTAAAAAATCTCCATAGAAACATAGCGGCTTCTCTACAGATTAATAATCATTTTCAAAATTTTTGTTTCAGACAAAATTTGCGATCGCGATCCTGACCACCATAGGACACCATTTTTTTCCACGCAATTTTCCGCACATAAAAACAATGTTGAACAATAAATAAAGAAATTTGAGAAAAATCATTTTGTATTATTTATCGGTGCTTCAAATTGTAAAAAAAAATAGACCGATTAGCTTATCCTATCCACCTAAAAAAAATCGCGGAAATCGACTATTTTTCGGGCAGTCCCAAGACGCACGTGGAATAGGCTGATAAATCTGCAGTCATTTATTATGTCACGTTGAAACATTTTTTTTGCACTTTCCAAATATACATGAAAAGATCCCTCAATGTTTACTGGACTAACTTGATTTTTTACCTTCTAAAAAAATTCCCGAAAAAACGCTTTTTTGGACCTTCTAATTCAGACTCCCTCAAGTCCGCCTTTGATTTTGTTGAAACTTATATATGTGATAAATCGTTGAAAACTATTGGATACGTTTTTTTTTATCCGCGCAAAAACGATGTTAAGGGGGGAAACTACCCCTCGAAAAAAGCGTGTCAACCCTTAATTTGATTTTCGTTTTGCCAATTTTTCTATCGTGGTTTTTTCATCGCTTTGCGTTAGAAGAATGTCGGTGTTTGTTTCATTCAGAGCGGTGGACTGCTTGTGGGTGAAACTGCAGAACCACCCTTCGACACGCCTTTCTTTGAGGGGTGGTTTCAGCCCTTAAAACCATTTTTGCGCAGATAAAAAGAAAATACGTGCTTAATAGTTCTTAATGCTTTATCACATATATGAGTTTCAACAATATCGACGGCGGACAGTTAAGTGATGTTCCTTATACGCCTAACTCTTGCTCATGATTCTGGCAGATGACAATAGGAAGATTGTGAATAAAGGGTTGTTTTCAAATTTGTATTTTTAACAAAATGGCTGCAGTTTGAATAAGTCACGTTTTGCAACATAAAAGATTTTTGCTTCTTGTCGATGAAGATGAAAGTTTTCATTTAAATTATAGATCCATCGTTCATTTAATTGCAAATAATACATCATTTATAAATTCGTGTATTTAACTTGTTTTAGAACATTTTACCTAGAAATGTACGAGATACAGCTGCTTTCCGGAAATATTTTTTTTTACCTTGCGATGAGCACGTTACGGAACGGTTTATCTGGGAAAAAAACAATAAAGATTCTGACAGATGAAAACAGGGAGTTTGTGAATGAAGGGTTGTTTTCAGTTTATTATTTTTAACAAAATGGCAGCAGTTTAAATGAGTCACGTTTTGCAACGTTGAAGATTTTTGTTTTTTGTTCATGAAGATAAAACTTTCCATTTAAATGAAAATTCCTTCGTTCATTCCTTATTAAGAATAATACATGATTTAAAATTACGCGAATTTAACTCGTTCGACAAATTTGTCCACGAACAAATATCTTAAAAAATAAGTGATGCAGCCGATTTTTGGAAATGTGTTTTTTTACCTTGCGGTGAGCACGTTTTGGAACGGTTCATCTGGGGAAAAAAAACAAAAAACATTCTCACACATGAAAATAGGGAGTTTGTGAATATAGGACTGTTTTCAAATTATTATTTTGAACAAAATGGCAGCAGTTTAAGCGAGTCACGTTTTGCAGCCTTGAATATTTTTGTTTTTTTTTCGTTTATGGAGATGAAAGTTTTTATTTGAATTAAAAATCCTTCGTTCATTTCTTACTAAGAATAACATATCATTTAAAACGACGTGTATTTGACTTGTTCAACAATTTTTTCCGCTGAAAAATATTTAAATATCATAATCTTGCGATGAGGACGTTTCAGAACGGTTCATCTGGAAAAAAAAACAAAAAAGATTCTGACAGATGAAAATATGAAGTTTATGAATGAAAAGTCATAAACTTCATATTTTATGACTTTTGTTATAATCAAATTATTATTTATAACAAAATGGCAGCAGTTTACATGAGACACGTTTTGCAGCGTTGAAGATTTTTGTTTTTTTTTTGTTAATGAAGATGAACGTTTTTATTTGAATGAAAGATTCTTCGTTCACAAAGTCCATATCACTTTTCCATCTCCGCATATGGGGGATATTCTCGCGAAAATAAGATTTTTTTGATCAAATCGATTTTTCAACCGATTATTTGATTTTAAATTCCGAATGGATGAATGCGGGCAGTCATCGATGTCAGTCCGATGATCGAAGCGTATGGGTCGATGCACTCGTCGCGCGGGGGAAGTCGTTGGCATCGAATGCACTTCCGGTGCAATCGAAACGCGAGCGATGCGACCGCGAGAGGGGCTCGGAAGAGCCGCCATCGTTGCCTCGCTGCGTCGGGGGCCGAATAACTCGAGTGTGCTATTCGCGGCGTCTACTGTGCCGAGAAAATACGGGGAGAGGTATACAGTGTGTAGTAATGGAGATGCAATTGGCTCGACGCGGTTGTGAAGATTTGCTATCTGATTTTCATCAATTTTCATTGATGTTCCTAATTTTCCGGTATTTACAAATTATTTCATTATTCTCGTTCTTTAACATATTACTATCAGGGCACATCGACGTTGGACGTCATCAGTGAGCTTTGATTTGAATTGAAATTAATCAATTGAATGAGATTGAATTTCGCATCGCTGGAAAGCAATGGAGAATTTTTTTCAATCGTAAACATTTTTTTTGCCTGATTGTTTCTACAAATATCACTGGACCTTTTTTGAGAAACTTATTTAGAGATCTACAATTTAAATCTACTAAAAAAGTCTTTGAATGCAAATAAAAATGAGGAAAGAACCTTCGTTGCATTCCAACGATGCAAACTTCAAGTCGCATCGATCCGATTCACGTCTGTTGGATGACGTTGAAGTTAGCATCGTTGTAGTGCAGCGATTCTTTTCGCTTCATTTTTCATTTATTTACTTTTATCACTAAGTTTTTAAAGCTTTTTCTTTGCAAATTGAGGTCGTGAATCTCTTAGAAGAATACATGAAAACATTTGAGGAATTTTCACTGTCTAAAATGGTCAATAAAAATTTGAACAATTAAAGAGAACTCATTTTGATGAACAATGGAAAAAAAGCAAGACCGTTTTCTTAAAATTTTTATTTTTAACACAATGGTATTTTGCTACGTCGGAAATTTTTTTTTCGTTAATGAAGATAAAAGTTTTCATTTAAATGATAGATCCTTCCTTCATTTTTTATTACGAATTATATATCATTCAAAAGTATGTGCATTTAACTTGTTCAACGAATATTTCCGCTAAAATATGTAGGAGATGCAACTGATCTCCGGAAATGTGTTTTTCCTACTTAGCGATGAGCACGGTACGAAACGGTTCATATGGGAAAAAAAACGAATAAGAATCTGGACCTTTTTGGACCAACTGGGAAAAACAAAACAAAAATCCCTGGACTATTTTCTGAAAAGTTTATTCAGAGATTTACAATTCAAACCTGCAAAAAAGTTTTTGTATGCACATAAAAATGTTTTTAAAAACTTTCGTAGCATTCCAACGATGCAAATTTCAAGTCCATTTATCCGATTCAAGTCCTCTGCATGACGTTGAAGTTTGCATCGGTGTAATACAACAATTATTTTCGTTTTATTTTTTATTTCTTCATTTTTATCATTATCCGAAACGTTTTTTTTTGCAAACTGAGATCGTGAATCTCTGATAAGAAAAAATTGAACTGAATTGAAATGGAATTAAATTGAAATTGAATTGAAATTCAAGTTGAATAAAAAATTGCACAATTAAAAATAACTAATTTTCGTTGCATTGCAACAATGCAAACTTGAACATAATTCCGTTGAATAGGACGAGACCGAAAAGAGACCGAGAAGAAACTCCAACAAGCGGCAACAAAAATAAAACAAATTCGAAAGCATGAATGCATAAAAAAGAATTATCCAATTATTTCAATAAAATCGAAAATAATCACGCGAGGTGACCGAAAGGCGGGTGGGGCTCGGAGTATTCGCGTATGGGAATTCGTCGAGTCTGGGGGAGAGAAAAAGAAAGTAAGAGTGGCTGACGATAAAAAACAAATGGTGTAGCTTCACATGGAAGCTCCGTGTCCGCATCGATTCTATCTCGATTAATCGCCACCTGATCGTATGCAAATCCAATCCCGCGCACCGTGTTGGACCCCGAATCCGCGAAGGCGGAGAGAAAGAGACGCGAAGAGAAAAAAAACGTGCCAAGGGAAAAAGGGGAGTGAGAAATATAAGGCTCGTGTGCAGGCAGCAACTGGACGATAAAATCTCAATTGTCTCTCGTTTCACGCGCCTTTCGCTTCTTTCCTCGGTCCTCGTCCGCTGGAACAATCGATCGTGTGTGCGTATCGGATAGCTTCGTTTAATTCGCCGCTGCAACTTTCCGTTTTAATTCCCCTGACGTTTCAATTCGGCTGACGATTCGCGCAAGCCGAGCCAACGCAATTTTGCAATTCGATTATTTCGGGATCGATGGTCAGCCGGGAATTCATCATTGCCTGCAGTGACGAAGCTCATTCGGTCGGGTTCGAAGGGCGAGCTTTTTTTCGAAATTGAATTGAATTGGTTCGTAATTGAATCGCTGTGTGTATAAAAATTGCTCTCTCTCTCTCTCTCTCTCTCTCTCTCTCTCTCCCCCCCCCCTCTCTCTCTCTCTCTCTCTCTCTCTCTCTCTCTCTCTCCCCCTCTCTCGCTCTCTCTCGCTCTCTCACGTGTATTTGTCGAGACTTGGTATAAGAACAAATTGATTCTCATCGATCATTAGTCAGACGAATGACGACGCAGTTGGAGAACAAGTGGCAAGACGAAATTCTCCTTTGACGCCGAGAATCTTTGACGTACGATAAAAATTCTTTTTTTTTCTCTCGTTCTCGCTCTTTTTCAGATACTCGTATATAAAATTATGATGTACGATATCCCGCAGACTTTTCGCTTGGCTTGTCAGAGGGCCGATCGAATTATCAGTCTAGGAGGTAGACAAGTGTCCGGGAATGATAAGATTCTTTCGTTTCCCAATTTACCTTGGCAATTACACGCTCCATCGATTATCCTTGGGTCTGGGGCTTCTGTAATCACGAATGGATATATATAGGCTCCACAAAAATCTACGTCCGCGTAATTTTGCTCGGCTGTTCGGCTGAGACGAGTGGAAAAAGTACGCTCTACGTAATGTGCCTTGGCTTTTCGTATATGCGGAAAAAAACCGCTCATGAAAATTAATTATTTCACCCGGAGGCAACGAAATATTGTGCGCGCAGTTACGTTGCGTAGAATTTGTTTGGACTTGGTCGAGTTTTTCCCGTTGGATCGAATATCCAGGCGCAGAGAATATATATTTTTTTGCTGGCGTTGAAATTGCCGTCTCTATTCGTTATTTTTATTTAATTGACGAGATTTAAGTTTGCGATTATTGAACGACGTAATTTTCAGCAAATTTTCCGCACGTACAGTGACTCGCTTTAATATTCGGACACCATTGATTTTGAAATATGATTGCTCTGTACACTTACTTGTAGACGAGTTGAGGAATTCATACTTTTTTACAAAGGTATTTTACAAAGAATTACACGTCATCTAATTGTCGGCAATGTACGTTTGATTCCTTCAATGAACTTTATTATTTATGTAGTGTAAGGTAAAAGAAATAAAACTTGCTTTTGGTATCGCAAAAATATTCGGAAACCTGAGAGAACAATATTTTTAAACAGGTTATTAATAAAAATCAATTCAATTAAAATAATTCGAATAGTTCGTTGGATTTTCCTTTTGTTTAACATGTTGTAACAGCTTTGGCATGTTCGAAATGATTATTTAAAAAAAATAATCTACAGATATATTCATCCCCATTATTCTGTTAAACGTATTGTCAATTGATCTTTCGATCTGATCGGTGTTTGTTGTATGTTACGACCCAACTCATCCCACAGATTTTCAATTGGGTTTAAGTCCGGGGTTTAAGTAATTTTTTTTGACAATCATACAACAGATATTCTTGAACAGTACGTGTTTCATGTTTGGGATCATTGTCCTGGTAGAATTTGATATGATCACGAGTGTTCATTTTCGTCGCACTTTGGATTGAATTGTTTTTCAAAAAATTCAAATTTTCGTTTTTGTCCAAAATGCCTTCCATGAAAACTAAGTCGCCCACTCATGCTGATATACAACCCCAAACCATCACAGTTCCACCACCGTGTTTCATGGTTGGTCTTAGATTTTTAAGTTTGAACTCTTCGATCGATTTTGCGTCCACCACCTCCAAAAATATTGAATTTGCTTTCATCGAAAAATATTACGTCGCCGCACCATGTTTCTTCTTTATTCAAGTATTCCTTGGCGAACTTAATTCTTTTTTTCCGATTCTTCTCGCTTATTCGAGGCTTTTTACAAGTAACTCTACCGTTGTAACGTTCTTCTTTCAGTGCTCGGCGAACTATCAGGATGCACTTTTTTCTCCATTTCTTCATGCAACTGTGACGTCAACTTCGGAACACTCAACCCAGGACGTGGTCTTATATTCCTGATAATGTTACGTTTATCGCGAACAAAAAGGAGCTTTGGACTTCCTTTTTGCGGAATACCGTAAAATGGGGGTACTTTGAACACGTTTTAGAAGTTTCTTGTAGGTAACTTTTTTTTGACATCCTAAATTCCACATTTTTTGCTCCAATAGGACAATGTGTCCTTTGGCTATCAAATTTATCAGAAAATCAAGCCCCCCCCCCCGCAATCATATATATTTTTAAAGACGTCAAAGTAACGTCGAGTGTGGGATTTCTTTGACAAGGCATTGAAATGCAACTTATGTCAAAGATTAAGAGTTACTTTGACATCACTTTGATAAAAAAAAAATGTATGCATTATGCATGGAATTAAATAAAAAACAACGATTTTTTACAATCAAATTGTCATTTTTATTAAGGAAACATTTTACATAAAAATATCAAGTACCTAGGGTACTGTTATAGGCACTTAATCCGTCTTATAATTATCATTGACATCAAAATCAACTTGAGCAATGTTACAGTCAACTTCAGCCACATTATAATAAACTTGAACAACAAATTTAAACACATTTGAATGCACACACATTTAAACCGTATTTTGGCGCTCTGTTAAAGTAGCCCCAAAAACTGTCAAAGTTATACCCTTAACTTTACTAACTGCTCACGTCACTAGTGTGACTGCCCAAAAAGGAGATTTTCGGGAATGTATTGAAAGAAAAGTATTACATCGAATGTTTTGAAGTTTCGAGGATGTAGTTGTGTATAAATGATGTAAGTACAGTAATTTTTTTGTATGAAAATATTCATTTTTCAGCAATTTATGCGCCGTCTCCCGAGTTTCAAAAAAAAAGTTCTCCCACTGCTGCAGTGATTGCTTCAGCGTGCCCGAAATTAAAAAATTAAAAAGTCCGTTGAACTAGAAGGAATTGTCTGTACAATGACGCAGGATTGTGAACAAAAATAAAAATCCAATAAAACGGTGGAGATTTAAAAAAAAAGTTCCTAATTACGCTTAAAAATCTGAAGGTTGTTTTTTTTCATGGAAAATTGATATTTTTTACCCAATCGAAAAACTGGATAGTCATTGCATGAAGAGTCAAATACTAAATACGCTAAAACAAGATTCAAGTCAATCGAATGATTTGTATTCGAGTTAGAACTGCAGCAATTTTGACAAATGTCGTTTTGAGAAAAACGCGTTGAAAAATAAAAATATTGATTTTATTGTTATAAATCGATAAAAGTATAAGGTATAGTATAGTAGTAAGGTATACTTAAAGATATAGACTATCGGAAAATGCACAAGAAATCGATTTTCTTTAGTGTCACACTAGTGGAGCCCCTTAATGTCAATTCAACCCCATTTTACGGTAGATTCTATTCTATCTTCATGAGTATATCGCCCTATGATGTCCGCTACTGCACTCTTACTGACGTTTGATAAACTGCGAACTTCCCGACATGATTTCTCTATGGAAAATGATCAGCTGGGGTTCATGGAACGAAATATTTTTGTCTTCGCATTCCATTGACGCTAACAATACGTATGATAACTTTGCGTTTCCAAGCTAAACTGATACATGATCATCAGCATTGAGTGCTTCAACACGGCTATGTTTGTGAACAAAACATCTGAGCGATCGAACTAATTTTTTAGAACGAACACCCCACAAAGTTAAAGGGTGTCCGAAGGTTTTTGCGCTACTAAAGGGTGTCACAAAAGGATCTGACATTTTAAATTGCGCGCCATTTTTTTCTGTGGCAAACATAGAGTGCTAATTTTTGACAACTGGCATGAACTTCAATGCTTTCAGCATTGAAGTTTAGTCATGGAGAATTAAGGTTGTTATGGGGTTAAGTCAACATGTTACCACCAAGCTGAAATTTTTTATGGACCTTCATAACTTCTTTGCTGATCATCCTGTGCAGTTTGAATACGATCCACAGTATCGTTTTTTAGAAAAAAAAATCAGCAACTCGACGTATTTCGTGGGCTAATTACATTACGCTCATGGAAAACTCCCGATCATTTTTCAGTACATTATTAATATCTGCGAAGTGAATGTCACCAAGAGCGGAAAAAATAGGTACGGTTCGACTAATTATCGGACTAACGCTTGGTACCGTGAAAATGAGGATTCCCAGCACCGTTTTAAATTATTAATGTTTTTGGTAGCGAATTTGTGCGAAAATCAAACTACTCGGTCAGGATAATTAACAACGAATATTATTGGTACTTATTCTTTTAATTAGTAATAATTACTTAATATTAATTTGATAATTATGTTCAGAAATTATACAGGGTGTCCAATAGGAAGTTGCTAAAACTAAATAAGTGTCTCTTCCCTCCATGAATACAATAGGGGTCCCTTTTTCTAAGGCGCATACATCAGGCCCCGCAGTTTTATTCCAGCCGTGGTTGAAGCAAGTGCGCGCGCGTCAAAATGAGTGAGCTCACCACGGAAGAAAAAGTATATCCTATTGAGTGCTTCTTCTCGAGGGGAAAAATTCATAGTAATGCGTATAGAGGGTTTCGTACTAAGTTTGGAACTCATAGAGTTGCCAGCGAAAACACTCTGAAAAGGTAAGAATTGAATATTTATTCATATTCATCTATCACACGACTTGTGTTTCAATTCAATTAAACTGCATTGAAGTAATTTTACGTTAATTTTTGTAGAATAATCGATAACTTCGTGAAGTATGGTACACTCCAGGACCGTAGACACGAGTTGCCAGGTCCATCTGTTACGGTGACTACACCAGAGAAGATCAACGAAGTTGAGAATTATTTCACACAAAATCCAAATGATTCGATTCGGAAAGCTGCTCAAGCATTAAAAATAACCAAATCATCATTACACAACATTGTGAAATATTTTTCAAAGTTTCATCCGTATAAAATAAGCACTCATCAATTGTTAACTGAACATGCCATGACGAAACGCATCGAATTTTGCAACACTATTACGGGAATGTTTGAAGCCGAAGAACTTAATGAGAAATTGATTATTTATTCCGATGAAGCACATTTTTGGATGAATGGGTACGTAAACAAGCAAAATTACCGGTTTTGGGGAACGGAAAATCCCAACATATCGCTAGCGAAGTCCCTTCATCCACAGAAAGTAACGGCATGGGCAGCGATTTCAGTAAAAGGAATTTATTTGCAATTCTTGGAATCTACGGTAACAGGAGAGAGTTACAAACAGCTTTTGGAAACGAAATTCTTCCCTTATGCAAACAAGAGGGGACTGGTTAAAAATGTTTACTTAATTCAAGATGGAGCGACGCTGCACCGGACTCATGAGGTGTTTGAAGCTATTCATCGCGTATATGGGACTCGAGTAATCGGTCTGGGGTACCCTAAATTTGCTCAAGGCGGACTAGAATGGCCTCCGTACTCACCGGACCTGAACCCTTGTGATTTTTTCTTGTGGGCTTACATTAAAGATCATTGTTACGCTAAAAACCCCAGCACGGTAGAAGAACTGATCGCGGCCACCCAGGAAGTGGTTCGCGGCGTTACGAACGATATGTTGGACACAGTTTTTCACAGTTTTCAAAAGAGAATTGATTTTTGTGCACGATCTAACGGTTCGCACTTCGAAAATATCTATCATTAATCACTGTACTTTTTCGTTATTTTTATAAGATGTAATAAATTGACATAAAAAATATTTGACTGGGTTTTATTTATGTGCGTTCAAAACTGCAGAGTTTCCTCTATTTAAAGCAATTTGGCTTTTCTGATTCTATGCACGTGTTTTAAAATGACAGTCGATTAGTTTCAGCAACTTCCTATTGGACACCCTGTACATTTCTAGACATCTCTAGGCAAAGACAAAATAACGCGCATTTTTTTTCCTACATAATTTTTTTTTATACTATCGGAAAATTATTAAAGTTTTTTATTTCTTCGAGATTAGAGTCAGCTTTGGTACACACTTTTTATTTCCAGCGGAATTCTTTTCACTCGGATAGATATTCATTTTTGACAGCTCCTTCGGCCGATATTGAGGTTACGAACGGAGCGCGTATGTCTCTAACTTCGCGACACTTCTGCCAACCTGGACATTATAATGTACCACGATTTACGACGTTGCCAATTCGTTTCTCGATAATTGAGCGAGAAAAACTTATGGAAAGTAATTATACAAAGCGACGAAAACACTCACCGTAATCACCGAATGTTCAAAAATGCATATTTTCACAAATAGATGTAGGAAAATAGTTCGAAAACGTACGTTCAATATGACGATTATTTGAAAGTACATTAAATCGGCTCCGTGCATAAGCATAGGGCGCTTCCCTCGTACTTCACCCCCGACTGCTAAACCCCATAACAACCTTAAAGCGAGTCACTGTAAATTCCCATTCGTTCCTAGTTTCCGAACGATTCTTCATTTTTCGTGCCGAGAGGCGCTCCAACGGTAAGCGCGCGCGAGCGTCGAAAAATTGTCGCATAGCCCGAGGCTCGGGAGAATCTATTGATACGATATGATGTATGAGAATTTGCACAACTGTCGGGCAGACCCCGAGAAAACTTGGCTGTATAAATACCGGCGTCCATTAACGAAACGTCTCAAAACGTATCACGTACCGGTGAACGACAGTACACTCTATATAACCCGAAAAAATTCTCAAAGGAACAAAAGAACCAGAACTCGGAGTATTCAGTTAAAAAAAATCCCAACAAGGAAAAATGTTCAAAGTAAGTGGTAGCCACGTGGGAACGGTGCATAAAACAAAACACACGGCCAATTTCTCGCGTTTAATTCCTACAAATATTCTTTTCGAGTCGCTTACTTCACCGAGAACGAAAAAAAAAAACGAAAGAAAAAAAATGATAATTCTCCAAATTGATGGATTGACAAGTGAGACGAGTAAGATTTTCCGTTTGCCAAAATGCCGCCTCTTCTTCGTGGCTTCGAGTGAATATTTGTGAATTGCATGGTCGCCTTTATTGAACGGATAATCCTGAAGAAATGACGTTTCGTTTGAAATTTTGCAGTTTTACGCAACGGTGTTAATTATCGCGGTGGTGATGTTTTGCCAAGTTATGTCCGGAGCGGTCAAGCCAAGACCCAGCGACGCGAGCACCAAGTGTACCAACTGCAGTAGAGAACCAACCAAATTTTGACCGAACGATCCACTCGTCGCAATGAGCATCAAAATCACACTTCAACATACATTTATTATAAATGAACAATAGTTGTGTAATGACTAACGATAATTAGGCGTGTTCGTTCAAAATGTTTCTTCATCCCAGTCATATGTACACACCTCGCCTTCTACGTTTTACCTATTATAATTGTGTATGACGCGAGGACGCAAGCATGCCCTCGAGCTATTAATACACGTCTCGTTTTTACTGAGAAATTAAATTTTATACAAACCGAACCAAAAATCTTTTGCCTCCCACTCGTCCAGCGTAAGCAATTTTTTTTTATTTTGTTTTCTTCTCTTCATCAGCAATTAAAAAAATTTTTTTTCTTCTCTTCTTCAATATCAATTAAATTTTTTTTTTTCTTCTCTTCTTCATCAGCAATTTTTTTTAATTTTTTTTCTTCTCTTCTTCATCAGCAATTTTAAACAATTTTTTTTTCTTTTCTTCTTCATCAGCAATTAAAAAAAAAATGTTCTTCTCTTCTTCATCCACGTCGAGACGTTCCGATCAACGAACAAGTCTTTTCCGTGCAGACGTATCGCAATAAACGTACGTGACGAACAAACGATAGCGATCGCGAACACTTTCGTGTCCCGATTGGCCAATCGTACTATTCGATTCAGATATACCTCGACGTGTAATTATGCACGTGGCTTTTTGGCTCGACTTGCATAAGCTTATCGCGTATAATATGCCGTACGTGCAGCCGTTGCGAGTACTTCCTCGCTGCACACTTCCTGTTCGCGTCTGATGGACATCCACCGGTACGTGGTACATTGTAAAATGGTAACAACGATATATATATCGTATATGCATATGTATATGTATATATATATATATATATATATATATATATATATATATATATATATATATATATATATATATATATATATATATATATATATATATATATATATATATATATATATATATATGTATGTATGTATGTATGTATGTATGTATGTATGTATGTATGTATGTATATGTATATATATGCCCAGACACACACACACACACACACACACACACACATATATATATAAAGTGTAGAAGCCCACGAAGCAACGAAACCGAAACCGTTTCGGATCTCACTCTCGAGACATTTGCGGAATTCCCAATACACTCTCCACGTGTTCACGTATTGCCTAACGTGCATTAATTCCCTTCGCTGCCGCCACACATCATTGGACTGGCAACAATAATGTACAGGAATATTCACAGCCAGCGGTATGTAGGTACGTGCTCAACGGAAAGTTGTTTTTTTCGCAATTTATTATAGTAGAAGTTTCGACCAAAAAGATTCTGGTTCAGAGACTTCCGTCACACACTTCCGAATGTAGATAATCGACATAAAAATATGACGAAGTTAAAGTAACCTTTATTTTTCACGAGCGGAAAGAGTTTGGAAGTTGTCAAATTGTTTGAGTGACGTTTGAGCATCGTTGGAATGCAACGATTTTTTTGGTCATTTAGCATTTTTCTTTGTGGGTATCGAAAGCCTTGCTTTTTTGCAAATTGTGGTCGTAAATTTGGAATGAGAAGACGTGAAGAGGTTTGAGGGATTTTTATGGTTGAAAAATGTTTAAAGATTGAAAATAATTGATTCTTGTTGCATTCCAAAACTTGGGAAGTTGAACATCGGGATAGGTAAATTGATGTGACGTGTCTTCGGTGTATTCTGAGTCACTCGGTATGGGATATATTCTCCGTGTGTATATTGAATTATACTGTAAAAATAAATTCTTATGATATATATATATATATATATATATATATATATATATATATAATCGCTAGTGGAATTAATTCTGGACGTTTTTCATTTTTTTTGCAATTTCCCATTTATTCATCATTTTTACGTTATACATACTTAGTAGGCTTATCAAGGTAAATATTATGGTATTCCTTTCACGAACACGAATATTTGACAATTGAAGAACCTTCGTCTATAATAAAGTAAAAATACATCCCAGTAAACTGGTAAAATTCCAAGCCAAGTAACCGAACATCAAACGATAAATTACGACTCTAAAAATCGTCTCATTAATACGACACTTTATGAAGATAACACGCTGGCCACATTTCTATTTAACAATTCATACACCAATTAACTCTAGATGCCTGATATAAACTGCTCACGCGTGTAAAAATTCTAAAGATTCCGCAACGATAATAAAACCGGGGATTCACAGAATGTTTAAAGAAAATATTAATGATAAAGGTTAGAAAAATGTGGCTTTCAGAAGATTTTTCGTAGCCGGGACATTTTAGAAAAAATGAATAAAATGTTCAAATTTGCTAAATTCGTGCGAAATTTTTTATTTTTGTTTATCGTTGAGTATGATAATTCATTGGGAGTTATTTTTTTTTTTAAGTGCCACTGTAGTTTATCAATGAGACAGAAGGGGCCTCCTCATGGCCTCACAAAATACGGCCCTCCATGCAAGGAATGAAATATTAGATTCAAATTAAAAAACATTACAGTATCATTTCGGCGTAACGGAATATACATTTTCCGCGTAAATGTTTTAAAAAAAGATACTTTATATTAAGGGTGAAGATAGCTTTAAGCAGAGAAAAAAATTGCTGATTTTCGTTATTTTTTTTAAAGGAAGGATTTCTTCGCTATTTTTGAGACTTAGGGTATGTTTTATTACTACTTTTGGCTGTTACATGATATTTTTTTCGATTAATCTCCGAAAATGGCGGAGGTATGTAGGTATTCTAACTAAACATTCTATGGAATAAGATATTCTAACCTTATTATCTAACACATGATCCTAAATGTTTTCGAAAATTCAAAAGAAACTAATTTTTATATTGCAAAGTGTGGCTATTTTTTGGAAAATTCAATCTTTCTATTTCAAAGCGTACCATTCCATTGATTATCAACTTCGTTCACTTTTTTTTGCTTCACATTCCGCGTGTGAGTGTTAATGAAAGAAAAATCTTCGTTGGTTTTTTTTCGGATTAATCCCGCCTACGTGTTACGCCGTCTGATAGGTAAATAAATAAAAAATACCATTTAACAGCCAAAAGTATTAATAAAACATACCCTAAGTTTCAAAAATGGTGAAGAAATCTTTCCGTTGGAACAAAATCATAAAAATCGGCATTTTCTTCCTCGCCTAACGGTTCCTAACGGCTCCCCCCTTAAGAGTGTCTAGAATTAATTCGACTAGGGTATATATTCCTTAGGCAGACCGACACTGGTCGATAGTCTGTCGGGGTCCGGCTCCGGCGGTACTTCGAGTTGGCAGCGTTGGGCATGGCCGATACTCAGAGCGGTGACCGCTTGCCCGTGCATCCGCTGGCGCATCAACCAATCAGCGAAAGGCCAATTCTCGGACCATTGTGTAGATACTTGAGTGAAATGTCTATGCACCAGAGAATAAGAAGTATACGGGGCCGTCTATTCTGGTATGGGTTTTCCTCAGTTTCCCCGTGCCCTCGGCAAATACGGTATAGTGCAGCTCAAGGCAGCTGTGGACGCAACGGAAGTTAGGCTAGATTAGCGAAGTTCGGGTAGGGAGTGATAAGGAAGGGGCCCATCGGGAAGGGTACCGTACAACGGGGTTAAATTGACATTGAGGGCAACTTTGACAGTTTTTGGTCCACTTCAACAAAGCCCCAAAATACGGTTTAAATCGGTGCGCTTTTTATCGTTTTTTTTTCTTTTGTTGCTCAAATGTGTTGTTCAAGTTTATCATAATGTTGCTCAAGTTGATTATGATCTCAATGATAATTATAAGACTCGTGGAGTGTCTATACTAGTACCCTAGACACTTGATATTTTTATGTGAACTGTTTCCTCAATAAAGTTGACAATTTTATTGTAAAAAATCGTTTTTTTTAAATTTAATTCCATGCTTAATGCATAAAACATTAATTTTTTAAATCAAAATGATGTCAAAGCAACCCTCAATTTTTGACGTAAGTTGCATTTGAATGCCTCGTCAAAGAAACCCCACACTCGAGGTTACTTTGACACTTTTCTTTTAACATAAAATTGTGGGGGGCTGGTGGGGCTTGACTTTCCAATACATTTGACAGCCAAGGGGCACATTGTTCTATTGCAACAATAAAAATTTGGAATTTAGGGTGTTAAAAAAAAGTAACCTACAAAAAACTTTCAAAACCTGTTCAAAGCGACCCCAATTTCCGTTAAGGGGTTACCCCCACTTGCGATTTTGAAAAAATCGATTTTTTTATTGCATTTTTTTTATGTATAAGTATCTGAGAATATGTCCTGAAAATTTCAAGTCGATCCGAACAAAATTGAGTGAGATATGAGCGTTGAAAGAGAAGAATCTGCGTTGAAAGAGAAATTTTAAACGCGTTTTTCTCAAAATGGCATTTCTGAAGTTAGTGACCAAGATTACTCGAACACTAATGAAGCGATCTTCTTGAAATTTTGCAGGCTTATTTAATACATAAAAATGTAGTCTTTAATCGTTCGATTTTTTTTTTCGAAAAAAAAATGGCCGTTTTATAGCCAAAAAACGGCCGTTTTTTTCGTTAAAATCGAACCATTAACTTTGACTGTCCGCCATTTTGTGAAAAATGAATATTTTTTAAAATCCTTCGATCAAAGACTAGTTTATACTTATATTCGACTAAATCCATCCGCATTTTTTTCTTCAGATGATCCACTTCGCCGCAATGTTGGTCACCGCAAACCGTGTATATAAAAACATTATTTCATTGACGGCCATTTGCCACTAAACAATGTAATATTTTTCAATAAAAAAATTACTGAAAGTTCTTCAAAATGTGTTCTTTAAGATGGTATATTGATCGATTAAAAAAGTTTTGTAGTTTTCTTTAAAAAAAATGCATGAAAAAGGCCCATTTTGCGCTACAAGTGGGGGTAACGCCTTGATACGTTAAACCCTCCAAGGGTACGTTGGAACTCAGGAATCAACAAATACTTCTTAGGGGTGATACAGGACGGTTCGCGTTTGTCTTACGCACTCTGCAGACTGTCACGGTAACCGATGGCACCTCCATGTTCCGCGAGCATAAAAAGAAAGAAAAATAGGAGCCAGAGTCAGCAAAAACATGGTGAAGTAGCCACGTGGTAAGACGTAACGTCTAAAATTGGAAGTTTGGAAGGATCCTGGAGGGGTGATGTCTCGGGTGGTTCGCGATTATACGATCGAGCTGTGACGATGTCCAGAATGCCGGCGGAGTTGAGAGCTTAGACGTTTCGCCACCCTTGCCACCATTGTATGCATATCCGGACAGCTGGACAACGGAAGCTGAAACGTTCTAAGGAAATACCCCGTTCTGTCTTTCTCTCCCACACACACACACAAACACACATACACACACACACACATGTACAAATGTGGGTATACATACTGATAGGTATAATGTGTATATGGATAATAGCTCTGTGTGTATTAATATTAATATTCATTTTGCCAAATTCTATCTCTCTCTGACTTTCCCTAGTGGTGAACTTCGTCTCAAATACCAGTACTTACGGCGTATAACAACGAGAGACAATTGCAATAAATGGCGTAGATTTACGATGCACCTGCGACCACTTTGAATGTTACATGTACGCGGGGACTTTCCGGTACCTCGTTATTCAGCGTAAGAAGACATTAACAAATTGCCCGCCAATCGGCTCCTTTGACATTCAGAGGCATGCGTCGAGCTCTGCGGAAGAGGGATAAATGGTGATTTTTCTTAAGGGATGGACGCCACTGTGATCGGCCAAAAATTACTTCCGAATTGTTCTGCTAGATTATTTATTAGGGATTTGGAAAAAAGTATGTTATTGAGCATACGTTAAGGGGCTATACCAGTATGACACTTTCAAAAAATCGATTTTTTTTTGCCTTTTTCGACAGTTTATACTTTCAAGAATATCATTGTCATTTATATCATTTGTGTCAATGTCATTTTATCTTGCAAAAATCGATAGTTAAATCTTTAAACGCGTTTTTTTTTCGAAACGAGATTTTTCAAATTTGCTGACATTGTAACTCAAAGAGCAATTGTCCGATTGACTTGAAATTTGAACTGAGTACTCTTGAATATATTTACTCTACAATGACGTAGGGTATTTTCGATTGAATGAAAATTGACGATTCGGCATTGAAAAAAACGACCATTTTATAGGCAAGAAAACAGACTTTTTTCATAACTACGCCATTTTGTTAGGTTTTGATATTTTTCGAAATTCCTATGTCATTGTACAGGAAATACTTTCCAGTTTAACGACATTTTTTCCTCTTTCGGTTTCAGCTACTCAATCGGCCGGAATCATGTCAGCAGTGGAGGAACTTTTTTTTTGCGCATAAGTCGCTTGGATCTCGATATTTTTCTTTGAAAAAATTATGTCATATAGGTCAAATATAGCCAAATATATTCTTAGTTTTCCGAGACATTTGATTGAGTACTTTTCTTCACAAGAATTCCCGAAAATCACCAAAATGTCTAGCGTTCACACTGGTATAGCCCCTCAAACTTATTTTTTGTAAACCTTCATTTTCAAAAATTGAATATTAACGACGTTATGCGGTATAATAGAGCCTCTGTATAAAAACATTTGATCCAACGGCCGGATCGATAACTTGGCAATGGTTGGTCTGAAAAATAAATAAAGTTTTATAATCTATATAAATGTAGTTCTCGTAGTAAGTAGCCGTTTTTTTTATTCTCAAAATAGCGGGTGTTAAAAAAAAGTGTAATTTTGAAAAAAAGTTTACCTGTTTTCGGTGGCTTGAAAAATAATAAATTGAAAAAAAGGCTATGTACGACGATAGCTACGGCAATTATGGATTTTTTAAAAATTGAAAATCAGATAATTATTGCTAGAGTTATGAATCCGGGCAGGTCGAGAAAAACGCAATCGAAATTTTTAGTATGCATAAATCGTTGCGCTACCTGCTCTCACTAAATCGTCATCAGCTTGGTCAATTTTAAATATTTTAACTTGAACATTTTTTCACATTTTCTTAAACACGTATACTTAGAGAAAATGCAAAAAAATCGATTTTTGGACCCGTCACAGTGGTGTCCCGCCGTAATATTATGACCAAACTTTGATAACCTCTAGATTCGTTGCGTTCGCCACAGCGCGTTATAGCACGTGTATCAATATTACGAATCGAGTAGGTGGGGAGCGAGAGAAGAGGAAAGATTTTTTATTTGTCAGCAGCGACGAATGTATCGTAATATTATTTCACGCCGATTAAAAAAAAAGCCATTTCTTACGATGTCCTGACGATAATAATAAAATGAAAACAAACAGAACGAAAGAACCGAGGGCAGCACATTTTTACTGAGGTGTCACTCCGACGAATTGACTCGTCGCTCGTCACAGCGCGATCGCACGTCTCAACGGACTATACGCAAAATCACCGTGATTGTTGGAATTAAACAAAATTCTCGTTATCCGCTAATCTAACGACAAGTGGACTGTGTTTTTTTAAGCGAGTAAACCCACTGACCGTTTCGTTGCTCCTTCAAACGCACAGAATTAGGATAACTAAATGTCAAAAAATAAAAATAAATAAGTACAGAATTGCCGCGCGTCAGTTGTTTTTGTCACTCTTACGTGTCTCCGATTGAACACACTCGTCTTAGTGCAGGAAAATTAGCTCCACAATTAGGGTGACCAAAAAAATTCCTAATAATTGATTTTTTAATTGGACTATGTTAGGGAGTGGTCCCTAAGTGTAAATCAAAGTTTTCGTCTCTGGGGGGGGGGGGGGGGGGCATCGTTAGCGACCATCTAGAAAAGCGCGTTTTTGGAAATATCACATGAGCGGTGCGTCGTACGATAAAAATAGTGAATACCTTTTTTGTAGGAAATGATATTTTCTATAAGTTTTATCAAAAACTTTTTTCTCTATAGTTAATATTTTTCGAGATATCGTCAGCTAAACAATTTTAATTGTTGTTTTTGTCAAATATCTTGATAATAGTGGGAGATGAGAAAAAATTAGTATCAATCAAACTTGTAGAAAATGGGATTCTCTAGAAATTTTACATGAAACTTTTTCTCGTAAAATAAATAGTTAATGAGATATAGTGTGATAAACGTTGCCGTCACGTATGCGAAATCAGTGATGAGTGGTCACGTTGCTTCAAGCATGTAAAAAAAGTATGAAAGGACAACGATACTTAGTTCGTTCATAAATAACACATAGTGCTGAACGCGATATTTGTTATTGATAACAAATTTTTTTTAAATTATAAGTTGACAATTAAAAAATGTCACCATCTGCCGGCGGCCATGTTTTTCTGCATTTTCTGGTGATTTTTTTAGAAGGCTCTCAATATATGTACCCTTTGGTTTAAAAAAATGCGTTTCTCTCTCACCAACCGCTTTTAAGAACATTTTTTTTGGACTTTGGCAATTTTTTTGGCTCTCTACGTAGATGTAGCCCCTTAACTAAAACGCGAGTGTCGATGGAAAATCGATTCCCGTCGAGCCAGCGTATATAAATCATTGTGCGTTGCGAGCTTGCCTCGTAAATCGAGATGTCTACGATGGATCGGTATGAATGCACATTTTCATTAGTCATACCGATAGGAAACGATCGCGGCAACCTCGAGATGAATCCAATAACGCGCGAAGTGAAAACCAGAAACAAGCAAGCGCAAGCCACTTCATACTCAAGGAATGCTCGAATCATGCTCCCTAATTCCCCGATCGGCTGCGCTCATCGGAACACGATCGTTCGGTGTTGGTCTCGTTGATCGGTGATACAGGGATTTAGGTTCGCCGCGGGGAACCCTGTCGCATCTTGGTTTCAATATGCATCTCGGGTCCCCTCGAGTCTGCCCCCTTTGCCCGTCATTCTGCTCCCTCTATCTATTTCTCTTTCCGTCTCTGTCAAATCTGATGACAAGTCTTGGGGATTGCAAGAGTCCATTATACGATTATGGGTGCATCTACATCGGCATGTGTGTGTGTCTGTGTGTGTGTGTATGTGTGGAATAAATATACTCGATAAAACATTTCGATGACGCATATACAGTGTTATTAAAAAATAATATTCTTTTTTTATGTATATATATGATAAATCATTTAAATTATTATTTCATTTCATTCGTGTAAATAAGTAATATCAAAGTTTCACAAGTAACACTAGCAAACATGTCTTGAATCTTCGAAGGACGTAACGATAGCGGAAGCTATACTTGAACGAAATAAATTTTGTATTTTCCCGAACTGATTTTTTCTATAATTTTTTTGGATTTTTCCCGTTATTATGTCAAATTGATTATTGAAGAAAATGATTGGATAAAATTGAATAACTTTCAATTATAATTGCATAAAATGGAATAACTTTAATTGATAATTAAATAGAATGAAATAACTCTCAATTACAATGGAATAAAATTGATTAAATCTCAATTACAATTGAATAAAATTGTATAACTCTCAATTATGATTGAATAGAATTGAATAGCTGTCTATTACAATTGAATAAAATTGAATAACTCTCGATTAAAATTGAATGAATATTGAATAAGTCTCTCTCTCTCTTTCTCTCTCCCTCTCTCTCTCTCTCTCTCTCTCTCTCTCTCACTCCCTCTCTCGGTCTCTGCCGCACATAAAATCGTCCATTTACGTTCATTTCGCTCGATCCACATGGGCGATTATAAATATTAAACCTCGTGGGATAGTAATGCCACACTCGCGTGGGGTCTAAAAACGAACACGCGGATCTCGTTCATCGACTGGGGATGTATACCGCTTACTTACCCTGTCATTGCTGCAGCAAGTAGACGGTCAATGTGTTCTGAAAGTGAACGACGATATGAGACAAGCATCGATGCTTCCTGACCAAATGACTCGGCAGAAATATGTCCTGTGGTCAAGTACAAGGCCCTGTATATACATATATATATATACAGATGTATAGGGCCTTGTACTCTCTCTCTCTCTCTCTCTCTCTCTCTCTCTATATATATATATATATATATATATATATATATATATATATATATATATATATATATATATATATATATATACACTGCCAAAAAAAAGATTCAAATAAAATAGGTTTTTTTACTTGTCTCACGGCCTCCTACGATTCAATTTGTTTCAATTATATTATTTCAATCAATATTATATTCAAATCAAATAAATAAAGTTTCGATTCGAATCAACCTTTCTTTGCCTACAGTATACACTGCAAATCCAAGTGTTCTATGTGCATAGAATATTTAATAAAACCAAAATAAAACAAAATAATGAATTTACAGTTCTACCATAATGATTTTATATCATAATTCATCACTCCCTGGCTCTCTGAAATGATTGTAATGGAAGAAAATATTTCGCCTACCTTATATGGAATCGTACCTATAGCCTACCTACCCATACCTATGTACTACGCTGACCTTACGCTATCGAACGTTTGTAGCATATTAGCGACAGATATGGCATAAGAGACCAAATGCATTCCTATAAATATTTGTTGTATTACATCATCTGTATCAATTAGTCAATATCATTGCGATAATTAGAGAGTTTTATCGAATATCGTGCTATGGTGTTATAGATTTTTCAAACATAACCTATATATATATATATATATATATATATATATATATATATATATATATATATATATATATATATATATATATATATATATATATATATATATATATATATATATATATATATATATATATATACATATATATATTTATATTCATCATTCTTCTATGTCCCACTCTACCCCCGACCCTTGATGTGTGTGTTGCAATACAGACAGACCATTGATTCAATCAAATGGAAAAATGTGCCTCTACGCAAATTCTATCTTGAGGTAGTATGTGCCCTAACCTCCTCACGAAAAAATAATTTATTTTTTTGTATGCTGTAGTATAGTCATACAGAATGACGTCCGCGAAAACTCCGCATGCCTTGCCGGCTAAATAGAATAGTAATTAATTCACGAAAACAATGCATTTAACCCATACCATACGAGTATAGGGAGTCCGGATCGAACTTTGAGACGGAAATAATAATAGTTCGCGAATAGATACGAAGCTATGCAAAACCGAAAAATAACAGGAAAACTGTCGCGGTCACGTATGTTCCATAAAAAATATAAGTTACGGGACATTTCGAGCAGATATTATCGATTGAATCGAGTAATTTTCGCGTTCGCTAGCCGCCGTCTATCATGACGGAAGAGATGGCGTAGATTTGGCAACGCCGCATACCGTCAGCTGTACTCGTATCCGGGAGGCCGAAACTAGCTGGTCAATTCGAATGCAACGACAAAAGTTGTAGGTTCTGAAGGCAATTTTGTTATGTGCGAGATTAGAACGAATGCTATGTCGATCCATATCTGTTGTTACAATGTGTGTAAGACCGAAGTTACAATATGCACATTACACACACGGAAAACAAACACAGGCTTGACATTTATCGGAATCGCCTGAGTACATAGTCCAAGAGACGAAAACGCAGCACTTTTTAGCGTTGAATTTTTGAGTGAAGGTAGATGGTTGCATACTGAAAGCAACCCCAATGAAATGTTGCCTCTCAATTCGCCCCAACCCTAAGAAATAGCGGTTGTGCCGCTATTTTCAAAGATAGGGGATTGGACGTCAGATAACTTTATACGTATTTTATTATTCCAAACAACTTTTGTTTGAAACATTTTTTGATCGGGCTATTAATTATCGAGATACGGCGATTTTTAAGTTTTCAACCCCTATTTCTTAGGGTTGAGGCGAGTTGAGGGGCAACATTTTATTGGGGTTACTTTCGGTATGGAACCATCTACCTTCACTCATAAATTCATATTCTACGCTAAAAAGTGCTGGGTTTTCGTCTCTTTTACTGGACTGACAGCGTTGCCACGAATATTGCCAGAATTATGGCATGGCGGCCGGTAAGACAACTCAAGTCAAATATGATTGCTATCTTAATATTTCACTTTTTATAATTTAATACATACAGCTATCACTTACACCTCGCAAATAATTATTTTTCGTATCATGATTATTATCATGTCTAAATGTATTATATTTTGCTTTGTTCAGATTCGAAAATTAAGGCGTTACCCCCACTTGTAGCGCAAAAAAAGGCCTTTTTCATGAATTTTTTTAAAGAAAACTACAAAACTTTTTCAATCGATCAATATACCATCTTAAAGAACACATCTTGAAGAACTTTCAGTAATTTTTTTATTGAAAAATATTACATTGTTCAGTGGCAAATGGCCGTCAATGAAATAATGTTTTTATATACACGGTTTGCGGTGACCAACATTGCGGCGAAGTGGATCATCTGAAGAAAAAAATGCGGATGGATTTAGTCAAATATAAGTATAAACTAGTCTTTAATCGAAGGATTTTAAAAAATATTCATTTTTCACGAAATGGCGGACAGTCAAAGTTAATGGTTCGATTTTAACGAAAAAAACGGCCGTTTTTTGGCTATAAAACGGCCATTTTTTTTCGAAAAAAAAAAAATCGAACGATTAAAGACTACATTTTTATGTATTAAATGAGCCTGCAAAATTTCAAGAAGATCGGTTCATTAGTGTTCGAGTAATCTTGGTCACCGACTTCAGAAATGCCATTTTGAGAAAAACGCGTCTAAAGTTTCTCATTCAACGCTCTTTCAACGCGGATTCTTCTCTTTCAACGCTCATATCTCAGTCAATTTTGTTCGGATCGACTTGAAATTTTTAGGACATATTCTCAGATACTTATACTTTTCAAAAAAATTCAATAAAAAAAATCGATTTTTTCAAAGTCGCAAGTGGGGGTAACCCCTTAACAGATTCTCTGTTGACTAGTTAATCCGCTAGTACTACCTTGATTAAAAAAAAATCCAATAGATTCATCCAGTGGATTCGACTAAATTGCTTTTCGAACAGATAAAACCGAATTGCAGATTTATTAGGAATAAATAAAATATATAGTTATTAAACCATATTAAATAAATGTATTTAAAATAAATTATCCCAATAATGGAATGCCATAGGAAAAGTTTGATTTCACGAAAAATCTAGTTAATTCAAAGTTTAAAAAATCAAATAGACGCATGTAATCAATATCAATAGAAATTTGCCATCAGTGTTTCTATTGATATTTCGATTGCTCACGTAAGAAGAGCCTGGCTTGCCGTTGGAAATTAATTTCTAGGAGCGTACGTACATCGGAGAAAAAAAGTAACACAGTACATTGGCCTCGCGGAGGAAGGTGTTTGATCAGGTGTAAACAGTACGAAGACCGCGTATCTTCCGCACACCAAATTACCAAAAAAAAAAAACATTTTTTAAGACGAACGTAATTTATTTCACAACGTAGTCTTTCTTCGGATGAATACACTTGGTTCAGCGTTTCTCAAGACTCTTCAGTCTAGCGGAATAATAGTTTTCGTCTGAACCAGAAAAATAGCCATCAAGGACACTCATCGCTTCGGCATCAGGTGAAACTTTTTTCCAGGATAATTCATGGGGTTTAAGCTTGCATCGTTGAAATGCAACGAAAATGAATGCTTTTCAATTGCTCAATTTTTTGCCGACTCAGGCTGTGAAAATCACGGCAACGTTTTCACGTATTTTTATCAGAGATTTACGACCTCAATTCACAAATAAAAAGGATGATGATAAACTTGAATAATGATAAAAAAAAATAATCAAGAATGAGGGGAAAACTCGTTGCATCCAATCAATGCAATTTCCGTTTTGTGGGTGGGTACAGTGATTAAATGCCGCGCAATATCTCTCTGTTACCCAATTCCTCGCGTGATATAAAATGGCTCAATTTTCCTCTCTCAAGTGATAATTCAAATCTTCATATCTACAATTTTTCGATTAAGTGTAACGATAATTCGAAGTGGCAGGTGGATATCAAGATGAAATTGACAACTTGAAACTTCATTATACCGAATAAAATTGAGGTATAGAAAATATCCTGACTGCGGCATGTGGGGGAGGGCGACAAAAAGTTGGGCTTAAAATTCTCATAATTATGATAATGTATTCATCGAAGTAGCCACGGAGAGAGGATATTTCAGTTCGGGTATATCGATCCTGTGTTTTCGCATGTGGGAGCCACACAACGCGCGCCATGTAACGCGTATCCATCGGGTAAACCTTTTTTTTTTCATCTCCTTTAGCATTTGAGAACACGAATAATTGTTTTCTCGCGTAATCGTATCGCGCTATTGGGGCTTCGTAATTATTGTTAAAAATGTCGAAACGGAGTGGCAGAAAGAAACGAAAATCTGTCGTGTTTGTTATCGAACACGCGCCCGTGAGTTTGTTTTAATTTCCCGTTTATTCGGATGAGCGGGCACGGATGTTTATGCCTTTTCGCACACCCGCGCGTATCGTCGTTTCCGAGCAAATAATTAGGAATAACCGGTTAATGCGATTGCGCAATGGGCTTTGTTTGGAAACGCATTAATTTTAGTATCGCAAGTGACAGGTGGACCTAAGGTGTTTTGAGAGACGGGGGAGGGGACGTGAGAGACAGAGAGAGAGAGAGAGAGAGTTGCAATTTTATTTAGGAGGGCGTGAGACTCATCGATGTTGATCGTAAAGCCAGTGAAACGAAGCGATGGATTCCAATCGCACGAGCAAAGATCGAGGACTTCCATCGACGTCCTTTTTTTTCTCCATTCTGATTTCGCTCGCATGTTATGACACACTAAAATCGCGTAGCAGTTGGACAGATCGTGATGATGCTGCAAGAGACTGAAACAGAGAAAGAGAGAGAGAGAGAGAGAGAGAGAGAGAGAGAGGAGAAGTCCGTGTCGCGCCTCTTCGTCTCTCCTCTTCTTCATCGTGTTCCAAAAGACCACAAGCGCCGGTCGCCACTACGAGAGACACTCACCTCGTTGTGTTTTTGCTCTGCATAAATGATGAGACTGGGTATTTTAATGAAGACATTCCAGGGGCGTTTGCCTTCTGGCTCCTCAGCTTCTCGTCGTCGGCGTCCTCAGCGTCCTCGTCGTTCTCTCTTCGGCATCCTTCAACCGCGTTCCCTCTCGTTCGTTCGATACAATAAGGCCGAGAAAGAGAGACCAAACGAGAGATACGGCCAACATTTTTCGATATTATTTCCCATGCTTCTGCATATTTCCGTCTTCCGCTTCTTCAAGATGCTTATCACTCCGCGATTATCACGACCTCAAGGCGGGATACACTAGGTGCGCAACTAAGTTCCCGGGTTTCACACATGGATGGCGCTAGCGACACATGCATTCGGCATTCAGGTCTGAAATTGGGTGTCTTCATAGCTTGGACATCTGTTAAGAATAGGCAGTCGTTAATATAAACAAATATCGCAACACGACGACCATTTTCTGACCTCGGAAATGTCAAAGTTTGTGCCAAGTAAACAGCATTTGCGGGAAGCATTGCTTTTCTGCTTCAACCTAAAAAAAACAACAGCAGAAGCACGTGGGTGACCTGAGGAGGTTCACGGCGAACACATACCATAAAAAACAACGTGTGAAGATTGGTTCGAGCGGTTCAGAAGTGGCGATTTTGAGACTGCGGACAAGGAGCGCTCGGGAAGACCGCAAACATTTGCGGACGCCGATCTGCAAGCGTTATTGGATGAAGATCACACTCGAACAGAAGATCAACTTGCCGAGGCATTAAATGTGACTCGGCAATGTATTTCGAAATGTTCGCACGCCATGGGAAAAATTCATAAGGAAGGGAAGTGGGTGCCGCATGAGTTGACTGAGAGACAAATGGAAAATCGAAGAGCCACTTCCGATATTTTGCTTTTGCGGCAGAACAGAAAGAGTTTCCTGCATCGAATTGTTACTGGCGATGAAAAATGGATATATTTCGAGAATCCCAATCGCAGAAAATCGTGGCTTTCACTTGGCGAAGCGTCAACATCGACGACACGGCCAAATCGCTTCGGAAAAAAGACTCTGCTCTGCGTTTGGTGGGACCAGAAAGGAATCGTGTACCATGAGCTGCTGAAACCGGGCGAAACTGTCAATGGGCATCGCTACCGACCGCTAATCAATTTGAACCACGCATTGCTCGAAAAACGGCCAGAATGGGACACGAGACACGAACGTGTGATATTGCAGCACGACAACGCTCCGTGCCATTGCAGTTCCATCGTCCGGGACACCATAAAAACACTGAAATGGGATCTTCTACCGCACCCGCCGTATTCGCCAGACCTGGCCCCTTCAGACTACCACTTGTTCCGGTCGATGGCGCATGGCTTGGGTGGGCTACACTTGGCCAATTACGATGCAGTACCAAATTGGTTGGACGAATCGCTTCAGTCCAAAGACGCGTCTTTTCATCGTCGCGGTATTTATGTATTGCCAGAGAGATGGCAAAAATGTGTAAATAGCGAGGGACAATACTTCGAATGAACCACTTTTTGTATTGGTCTTGACATTTTCGATTTTGTATTGGTAAAAAAAATCCGGATACTTAGTTGCGCACCTAGTGGGTACCTACATGTAGACGGGAAAAGATTAGGCGATTTTGAGGGATTTTTGAAAGTAAGAAATGATTATCCTACATTTATGAAACTGTGGGTATACTTTAACAGTGTATTTGAGTGTTCAAAACAATTTTTTTAGTCCATTTATCATCAAAATGACGAAGCTGTGGCAGAGAGTTACAGTAGGGTTGCCGCGGGAGCTGCGAATCCGCGTGCAGTCTAGCTTCCCGTAGACTTTGATTTGCTAAAAAAGTAGAATTTTTTTTTTTCAATTAGTACATGTATAGTTTTCATTTGACGGTAATCAAAGTGCAAATGTACATTTAAGAGAACAGCCCGCATTAACAAAAAAAATCAACATTTCACGCAATATTTCTGTAAATTTGGTTTGAGAGAGTAGTTCTTTTCGTACTTTTTTGGAAAAACTTCTCGTCAAGTATAAGGAAGCAATACTATAAATATTTCTACTTCAATACTATAAGTTTCAACTCAATCAGCTTAATAGTTTTCGAGTAATGCTGCAAGCCCATTTCGAAAATGCAGTTTTGAGAAAAACGTGTTCGCAGTTCACGCCCGCTCCGAATCCGAGCGGTGAGGCACAGCATTCACAGGCCGTAACGTCTGACGTTTTTCGAATTTAGCTTCGAAACTTTGGAAAAATATTCTACATACGTACTTTTATCGTTTGAAGAAAAAAAAAAAGAAATCGATTTTTGATCGTTGTAAATGAATATCCCGCCTTAACGATTTATGAAAACAAAGTAGGATTCGATTTGTTCGACAAATTTCATCATTGATTTCGACACCATATAAAATTCGGTGGCAATGTCCAAATATTAATTTTTCTTATTGCAGTGAACCATCACCCTTAAGGGGCTATTCTACTGTGACGGGAAGAAGAAATCGAATTTTAATTTTTCATTTTGTTATTGTGTTGCCATTTTGTTATTGTGCAACATGAAATAATAATCCTAGTTCGGGCGATAGCGACACTCATACAGATTAAGAATCTCTTTGAATTTTTTGTTCCCAATTACCTGAAGAGCCCAAATCATCAACGCCAGCAACATACTTTTTTTGTCATACCTTTACACTATTATAAATTTTTTAATAAATATACATTCATATGCAACAACAAAAAAATAGTTTTCTATTCTGTAAGAGTGTACCTTCAAGCGAAAAAAAAATTGTACTGGTGCATGCAACAGTAAAAAAAAAAGATTACTGAAAATAGCTTATTTTTTTAGCCATCACTATAGCATACCCCCTTAATATTGCATGCAGCGCTGATTCCATTTTCATGCCTGTGGATCTATAAACAATATATATATATATATATATATATATATATATATATATATATATATATATATATATATATATATATATATATATATATATATATATATAGACATATCAGCGATCGATTATCGGATGGGATACCGATCGGACTAATTGCTCTCTGGAAAAGGACGGGTGTCGGGATAGTACTCGGGCACTTGGACTCTTTACACATTATATATAACAACACCCCCTCGGGCGGTATGGACGAAACGAAGAAATTTGCACCGCTGTATGCCAACCACTTTTTGCGCCTACCCGTGTGTCATTTATTTGTGCATTCATTATCAGTGCGAGAGACACAGTCCGGAATACATAAGGTATGTGGTGTACACGTATGCGTAACATGTGATACGTCACGTCATGTCACTTTTGAGGGTAAGACTGTGTATATATATATATATATATATATATATATATATATATATATATATATATATATATATATATATATATATATATATATATATCTGTGTATGCACATGTGTATGTATGTATG
Source organism: Ophion ellenae (assembly GCA_963210295.1). NCBI lineage: Eukaryota > Metazoa > Arthropoda > Insecta > Hymenoptera > Ichneumonidae > Ophion > Ophion ellenae. The sequence continues at coordinate 30,968,695 of OY723393.1, read as the reverse complement.
TACATGTATATTCACATGTACTTTTTTGGCTTACAGGGTAGCCTAAAAAGGAACTACTTTTGTGGGCTACCTTGTACGTATACATATACAGGGTGTCCTGTTATGAATGTATAATCCTACAACTGTCGAGAGGTCAAATCATGTCCTACTATATGCTGGAATTCTAGTTCGGTAAAAGTCCCACGGTTTTCGAGATTTTGGGCTTCATGTTATTCTTTTAGAAAAATCGCCTGCTTTTGGTTTTTCGCATGCCATTTTTACAAATGATATGATTCGACAATAAATAAGCGACTTTTTTAAGTAATTGGCACGATATGCGTAGTACACTTTTTCAACACTGCAGACTATCAAAGCCAGGTGTTCGAATGGCTTTGTATGCAAATTCTGCAAAATATATATTTTCATCAAGTTTTCTCATCATTTAAGGTTAAAAACAAGACTTTTCTAGATAAAACATATCAGCAAGAGTATTTTTTTAAAAACCGGTCAAAAAAGTTATCATTTGTAGAAATGGCATACGAAACACCAAAAGCAGATGATTTTTATGTTGAAAACTGTGGGACTTTACTAAACTGAAATTCCAGCATATAGTAGGACATGATCTGACCTTTCGACAGTTGTCAGATTATCGATTCATAACAGGACACCCTGTGTATATATATATATATACATATATGTACAAGATAGCTCGAAAAGTAACGTCCAAAAGGACAATCTGTAATACCTATCCGAATCACCTCCATGTATGTTCTACCATGTTTTTTAAGTTTTCGAGAAATGAAGCATTTATTTTTTCCTCTGTGTATGGACTACATTTGCATTCTTTTTCAATTTGTGTTATCGGAATGAAGTGCACTGTTCAGCAATACATAAATTACCAACTGAATACTAACCAAACTGCATTAGATTTTGATCAAAAGTTAAAAAAATAGGTTTGAGAGGATCAGTCACTAAAGTTCAGATGATAGAGGAGAAGGCTTATACTGGGCTGAACGATGCTCAGTTGCCTTCAAAAACTTTTGGCAAGGAAGTACATGCACAAAAGAGGAAATGAATAAAAATCCATGCTACAGAAAAACTCGAAAACTAATGAAAGAATGCTTTTTTCTCGAAAACTAAAAAAGATCGTAAAAAACTTGGATATGTATTGATACGAGGCATCTAGATTTTTCTTTCAGATGTCACTTTTTGGGTTACCCTGTATATATATATATATATATATATATATATATATATATACGTATTTATACATAAGAGGCAAATATATTTTTAACTTATATTATCGGTGTAATGTTGCCTGTCAACGCGAACAGTTGTTTTGCGGACGGTCCTTGGAATTACCTTGATATAAATTACCTCGATGTATTTACGTTTACCTAAAGCTGACTTTGAAGACATTGGGGCTTACGTAATGTTGACTATGGAGACAAATAGCCGCTATGAGGCCGTGAAGGAGAATATTCTCAATATTGCCAATACAGCTGCATTGATAAATAGGCATGCAAGAGAAGAGTGATTCGGTGCACGTGTTTTCGAATCAACGTAGTGGCAAAAGCGTCCCGCGCTACCAGCTTGCTGCTCGTTGTGATCATCCCCCCATTTGGATCGAGTCACGTATTTCTCTCTCTCTCTCTGACTCTTTTTTCTTGCTCCCTATTTCTCTCGATCTCTCGCTTTGTATGTCTTTTGTCTCTCCGGATCTCGTTTCCATCGTTTCTGGTGTCACTCCGAGTTCCCCTCTCGGCATGACGTTCTCCGATCTCCCCTCGAGCAGGCCATAAATGCCGAACCGGTGCAGCGAAACGGTCGAAGACGAATCGAGAATGAATCGAGAGGGAGAAAGAGCACGAGGGTGTACGCGACGCGAAATGGGCGAAAAAAAGACAAATCGCGCCCTACGAGGAGCGCAGGTGCATACTCGCGACAGGAATTGCCCAATTGACGTTTTCCAGGGTGTCCAGCTCTATTGACACTACGATGATGACACCTCGTTGAAAAGTTGGAGAAAAGAAAACAGAAAAGACAAAGTAACGTTTAGACGCAAGAGAGAGAGAGAGGGGGGAGAGAGAGAGAGAGCGAGAGAGAGAGAGAGAGAGAGAGAGAGAGAGAGAGAGAGAGAGAGAGAGAGAGAGAGGAAAAATCGTCTATCACCCAAGGACAACGATTTTATCACCGTTTATATCCCGATCGATCCTATCTGTCCTGTTGAGCGGCCAAGATCGTACGTCAAATCGGCTGCTGTTGCCATCACATCCTATCCAGCCCATGGGAACACGCCGGGGCTTGGACGACGAGAGACTTCCCGTTGAGACACGCGCAAGAAGGACGGAACGAGAAGAAAGGACGAGAGGGAATAGCCCCGCCATAGAATCAAGAGAGAGAGCGAGAGAAAGAGAGAGAGAGAGAGAGAGAGAGAGAGAGAGAGAGAGAGAGAGGGAGAGAGGGAATAGAGAAGACGAGAGGACCAGGAAGGTTCTTGCACCGCGCCCATGGGGGTAGACCAAGAGAAAGAGCGAGAAATAAACGAGAAGACAAGCAGACGATCCAACGAGAAACCGAAGCAGAGAAGGTGAGGATACAGCCACAGAGCGAAGGAGTCTCAGGATCTCGAACGAGAGACCGACAGACTCACGGTACCTCTGAGGTGACACCGCCGAAATATGCCCGAGGCTGCATTCCTAGACCTTTTTTCCTCCTTTGTCGAAGAGCGCGGTGTCCCTATGTCATAGAAAGAGAGTGGGAGGGATAGAGCGGGAGAGAATGCTCATGGGAGACGAAGAATAAGAGGGAGAGAGAGAGCAAAGATGATGTTGGTGTCATCAGTTAGCCATCAACGTTATGCAATTACATAACGCTCGATCAAACAGTCCATGGAATATTTTGTAAAAACCATTGCTTTATAACAATCTGGGAAATGTTTTGTAAGAATAATTATTTTTTAACAATCTGCGGAATGTTTTGTAACGAACATTTGATCACAACCTGTGCAGTGTTTTGTGAGAACGGTTACTTTTTTGCGAACTGTGAAATATTTGATGAGCACGATTATTCTTAAACAATCTATGGAATATTTTATAGCAACCATTATTTTATAACAATGGGTGGAATATTTTACGAGGATGATTATTCTTCAATAATCTATGGAATATTTTATGACAACTATTATTTTATCACATGTTATGGAACATTCCATAACAACTGTTATTTTTAAACAATTTGTGGAATATTTCATGGAAACGATTATTTTTTGACAATCGTTTGAATATTTGATGAGAAGGATTATTTCTTAGCAACCTATGAAATATTTTATAACAACTATCATTTATGAAAACGTATGGAATATTTCATAACAACCGTTATTTCAGAAGAACAATTATTTTCTAACAAATGTTGTTTTATAAAAACCATAATTTTATAACTATTATTTCATAATAATAATTTTTCTAACAAACATTGGTTTAAAATAACCATAATTTTATAACAACCATTATTTTATAATAACCATTAGTTCATAAGAATCATTATTGTGTAACAATCTGTGGAACATTTTATAACAACCATTGATCCCAATAAGCAAATCGCACAATTAAAGTTGCGAGAATGGAATAATTTCAGAGCCAAGCTCGATTTAAGACACTGATAACCATGGTAATCGAAGAAACGTCGAATTAATAAATGATTCCGTTAATTGATCGACAATGCAAATCCGTACGCACCGCACGTGCGTTTTCTCTCTCTCTCTCTCGATATATGTATATGTATATTTTATTTGACAAATGGGACAGAAAAATATGTGCTTTGAACAATAGTACATTGTACCACATATACCCCTCCGGATCACCGTGTAAAGTCAAATTGATATTCATATTCACGGTCCAACCATTTGTCGATTTTGCTCCCTCGGCGCCCTTTGCTTCGCTACGTAGAGGTTTATTGCGTTGTTTGCAATATCAATAATCCGGTGCCCTACGTTCCCTCTGCATCTCACAACCCTCGTATCATGATACTTACACACACACACATATATATATATATTTGTTTTCTCACCCCATATCCAACCAGGGTGCTCCACACACGCGCCCCTCGGGTCCTGCGGTTGCATCGGAGACTCGTCTCACTCGGTACGGCGGTAACATCCACTCTCGAATACTGGGTGCCCACGTGCTCGGTATTTAATCACCGAGGCGCGTTCGAGAGGGTAGTTTATCATCCCCTATTTTCTATACCTAGCCAAAATGACGAAAGTCTTCGGAAAAGTCCAAATTCGAATAATTTTCCAATCCGTGTATGAAATTATTGTCACTTTTCTATTCAAGGCTTACAGCTAGTAAAATTGTTTGAAAATATCGATTTTTTGTTTTCGACAGATTCGCAAAATGTAACATATTAAAAATATTCTCTGAAAATTTCTAGTCGATCCGTTCGAAATTGAGGGAGTTATGAGCGTTTATCGGTACGTTCCGCAAAACGGCGAACGTCAAACGCGGTTATCTCAAAATTACTTTTTCAAAATTGGTGACCACGGTATCTCAAAAATTACTGCACCGATAAACTTCAAATTTTACAAGCTTCTTTTACATATCAAAGGGCAGTGCTTGAATGAAGGAATATTTATTTTTCGATACTTAGTTTTTTTTATCAAAGAAAATAGAGAGTTTTTTTCACCAAAAAATCATTATTTTATTAAATCCTTCGTCCAACCACTAGATAATTCCATGCAAAAACTAAATACGTTTGATTTTTCAATTTCGAATAATTTGTTTCCGAGCAGCAATAAACACCGCAAAGAACGTTTTTTAAACAGCGATATTTCAAAAAAAGAAAAAAATTAAAACCTTCACACGTTTTTCCATTTAAAAATGCACAAATAAATGCTTCTTTTTCCGGCCACTAGCTAGGTGGAACCCGTTAAAATACCGGAGTCAACTCCTTGATTTTTTTTAACTTTCGTTCTTTCCATCTGGGAAGAAAAAAAGAAAAAAGAAGTACCGCCACAAAATTCGTGTTTATAGATATATATTCAAACACACGTGCAGTATGCGTGACAGCTTCCGGTCCTTATCGCTCGACTGGCATTACAAGACGCGAACATCGCGACGATTTTTCCTCTCGTCCTTTTTTTCCTCTTCCTCGGCTTCCTCGTCTCCATCCATTGGTGAGCCCGAAATTTCGTCGTTGGAATTCCTCGGGATCCACAGCCAGGGGGGTGAACGAGCCAGGAAGTCTACGAGAGTCTCGCGAGCAGATTGTCACGCTCCCTCGTCCTGTAGCCTGTAATCTTTCGTATTTTCGTTCATATACGTAATACGCGGAGCGATTGAACGAGAAATGAGATCCGAGATGACTGCATGTGGCATTCACGTGCTTGCTTCCTGCTGTCCCAATACACGCAGTTTTTCCACGTCTCTGTATGGCGTATGCATGATTGCGTAATAACTGAGGATACACGCATATATTTAATTTACACAGGAATATATATATATATATATATATATATATATATATATATATATATATATAGGGTGTCCGGTGATTAAGGCCTTAGGCCACAGTAACGGGTATAAAATCATGTGCGAATTTAACAATTTTTCTTCGTATGAAAACGTGATTCACTCATGAAATTAATTACACATCTATTTAGTATGAATATCAAGCTGTTAGAATTTTTTTTTTCGATGTACAAAATGGCCGACTACTCGAAACTTTTCGAAACAGCTTTTTTCCAATTGGCCGAACAAATAACTTCAACAATTTTCACTTGCTTTACTTCAAATTTAAAAGTTATGTTCCTAATTGCATTTCGCAGAGAAGTACGTACGGTATTTCTGATTAATCGAAAACTTTTCATTTTATAAGCAGTTATAACGAAATTTTTTACTGAAAATTCATTTCTTAAGTTCAAATACCTACAACTTTTGAATAAAACAATATTTTTTTCACCCGTACGTACTTCTCTAGGTAGTGTAATATAGATTGACGAGAATTTTTGTTTTTTGTTCTAGTTAAAAAATTGTGGATGCTGAATGTCACGCGGTAGAGCGCTTAAAAAAAAGATAACAAAAAAAATATTAGTAGTCGGCCATTTTGTACATCGAAAAAAAAATGTTGTACATCGAAAAAAAAAATTTTGTACACAAATTACCTAACGCCAAAATCGCTAATCCCCCCCCCCCCCCAACCCACGTACCAGGATAGTTATGCCGGGCCGGACCCCCCCCCCCCCCCCCCCCAATTGCATTACGTAATTTTCATACGCTCCCTTTGTATGAAAATCCTGCGTAAGATCTTTTTTCATAAAGTTTCCTTAACATTTAAGGTTAAAAAGAAGACTTGTCTAGATAAAACAAATAACCAAGAGTGTTTTTTTTTAAATCGGGTTAAAAAAGTTATCATTTGTAGAAATGGCATGCGAAAAACCAAAAACAGATGATTTTTTTTTTTCAAAAAACAACATAAAGCCCAAGATCTCGAAAACCGTGGGACTTTTACTGCACGGAAATTCCAGCATATAGTAGGACATATATATATATATATATATATATATATATATATATATATAGGGTGTCCTGTAATTAATCCTGCAACTGTCGATAGGTCAGATCATGTCCTACTATATGCTGGAATTTCCGATTAGTAAAAGTCCCACGGTTTTCGAGATCTTAGGCTTTATGTCGTTTTTTTTTTAAATCATCTGTTTTTGGTTTTTCGCATGCCATTTCTACAAATGACAACTTTTTTTACCTGGTTTTTTTTAAAAAACACTCTTGGTTATTTGTTTTATCTACACAAGTCTCCTTTTTAACCTTAAATGTATATATATATATATATATATATATATATATATATATATATATATACACATGTGTGTGTGCGTGCGTGCGTGCGTGCGTGCGTGTGTGTGTGCGTGCGTGTGTGTGTGTGTGTGTGTGTGTGTGCGCGTGCGTGCGTGCGTGCGTGCGTGTGTGTGTGTGTGCGTGTGTGTGTGTGTGTGTGTGTGTGTGTGTGTGTGTGTGTGTGTGTGTGCGTGCGTGCGTGCGTGCGTGCGTGCGTGCGAGCGTGCGTGCGTGCGTGCGTGTGTGTGTGTGTGTGTGTGTGTGTGTGTGTGTGTGTGTGTGTGTGTGTGTGTGTGTGTGTGTGTGTGTGTGTGTGTGTGTGTGTGTGTGTGTGGGAGCGTGCGTGCGTGCGTACGTGTGTTGTGCGTGCGTATGTGTGTGTATATGTATGTATGTATATGTATTTGTATATATGTACATATAAATGTATATTTACGCCTAACAGTGAGAGGTCTCAGGGATCCCAGGCCGGTCGGACACAAATCATATGCGACCGCGAAGGGACAGTGGAAGAAGGAACAGACTGATTTATGCTCGTCGACACAGGAGTCTCTCTCTCTCTCTCTCTCTCTCTCTCTCTCTCTCTCTCTCTCCAGAGAGCATTGCCCTATTTTGCATTCCCTGGCGATCCGAGCTTTATCGTGGGGATCACGCAGTCACCATATATTCGTCGCAATAAAGGGCCAATCGCATGTTTTTTAATTTTTCGTATCGTGTTTTCCATGCATGTTAAAAAAAATTATCTCATTATTGACAAACAATAGATTTGGTTCTCAACATTGGTGAAAGGAGCGCTGAAGAGGGACGAAGCCAAAAGGTTTCGTAATTACGAGATGTATTTTCTATGCATGTTTTGAAAATATATTTTTCTAATTATTTACAAACAATAGATTTGGTTGGTTGGCGAAAGGAGCTCGGAAGAGGGACGAAAAAAATGGTTTTGTAATTACGTTAGTTGAGAGAGGGAAGCGTCGAGGCGCCCGGTAAATCTTTCACGACGCCCAGTGGCGCGGCTCCTTTCTTGGCCCTCTTGTTCCTCTCGCTCTTTCGTTCCTTATCGCAGCATCGATGTTGAAAAAAAAAGAAAAAAAGTTGGAAAAAGCCGGTAAGACGGTGGTCCGCAACTTGGTTGAACGGTGATATACCTCCGGAGGATTTATTCTCGCTATTCTGTAAGGATTTAGGTATGCCCCGGCTGCTATAGCGAGGGAAAAATCACCGGGAACTCATCGACAAACGCGGCTTGTCTGGAATCAATTTAATATTAATTGCGGGCTTCGGACGAGTCGCGCAGGAACAGCGTGCGGTCGCGATTCACAGCGAAGACAGAATTTTAGAATTATTCGCTGTTAATTAGTTTATAGGGTGTATTGATTTTGATCTATTCCTACGAAGAGAGCGAGAGAGAGAGAGAGAGAGAGAAGAAGACGAATTGTGATCGTTTAGGGAACGTTTAACAATCTGGCTCCGACCCACTGCCTGTTCAGGCTCACTCGCTAACTTCAGACTTCATGGTCATCTTCCTTGTCCCCGGTTTCAAAGCCAAGCCGGTGACATAAATTTTCCAAACGTCAAAACACAGAGAGAGCTTGAGAGAGAGGGGGGGGGGGGGAGGGACATTGAGAGAGTGAACGCGCAAGAAACTCGATCGTGAGATCTGTGGGTCGCGGTGATCCAAATTGCCCAAGACGCCGAGAGAACCGATGAGAAAGTGGCATTGAGGGAGGATACCACTGTGACGGAACGAAAGAGATCGTTTTTTTTCTAATTTTTTGTTCTACTAGTTTATTCATTTGAGGTTTGGAAAAAACGGTATGTTATTAAGCATACATTGAACTTATTTTGTGCAAATTTTTGCGAAAAGAAAAGTAACCACGTCATTGGGGTATAATAGAGCCTCTGTATAAAAAATGTGGTGCAACGGCCGAATGGATAACTTGACAATGATTGGTCTCGAATGTAAAAATAAAAAAGTTATAGTATAATTATAGTCAACATAAATGTAGTTGTCGTTGAGCGTGGCTGTTTTTCGAAAAAAAAATTACAAAGTGGCAGGTGTTAAAAAAAAGTGTAAGTTTCGCGAAATTTTTAGTTTTGTTCGGGCACTTTAAAAATACTCAATTTTAAAATAAAATAAAATTGAAAAAATTGGAAATTTTAAATCGGACAATTATAGCTAGAGTTATGATTACGGCCAGGTTGAGAAACATCGTTTCGAGAAAAACGCGATTAGAAGTTTCAGTAGGTAGATCGTTGCGCTACCTACTGGCACTAAACCGTCTCTAACTAGGTCACTTCTCAATATTATAATTTTTGGTTATTCTTTAAATACGTGACTTTCCCGACAAATATTATCCGATTTCTCCGATAAAATATCATTTATTGGGCTATACATTTTTCATTAACAATTTTTTACGAGCGAAAAATCGTTAAAAATAATTTCGATTTTTTCAAAAACCCAATCAAACCCAATATTGCCGTCGAAATATTAAAAAATGCCCTCTTTTATCGCGTGTTTCCGTGAACTTCAAAACCCCATAATTTTCTATGGGGGGGTGGGGTGAATTTCAGCTTCCCCCGACTGAATATCATCATTCATAACCCGATAAATGAAAAACTAGCAAAAAATAGTTTTAGGCTCATTTTTCGGAAAAGTCACTTATCTAAAGAATTGCCGAGTTTTTTTCCACACATTCTCAAATATATGTATCTGTTGAGAAAATGCAATTGAAAAAATATATTTTTTTGACCCGTCACAGTGGTGTCCCGCTTTGAACTAATGAACATTTGTACGGTCACCGATGCGTGTCCCTCCTGGACTAACATCTCGCGCCTTCTCAACGACCGTTTTTCCTAACGTCCAAGTTAATTGCCCCTGTTCTCATGTCGTTAGTCCTCGCTGCTTCCTCGTCTACGCCCCCGACGGGGCGGAAGAAAGTACGAGTAAAATTCACGCAGTGAACGTTTTTCGATCCACTCCAGGTTTTGTGTGTCCCATCAAGCATTATGAATAAATTAACCTTAGCACTAAATGGCTTAATTTTTTTCCTCTTCGAACTGGGGTGTCGACAAGTCCGCCGAAAGTGGCGCAATACAGGAAAACCTTTTGAACGCTCGAATACGATTACTCAATACAATTTTATTGTATTGAAATTAATGTTGTACCCATGCTGTACAAACTAATTTTTCCGTCATGTGGCCTCCTCGGGAACGTCTCGCCCCACGTTTCGTGTAAGTCCTTCACACGTTGAGGTTCGGCGAAACATGTGTGAACGATGAGCTGTGCAAAGACGACGAAGCAATACGCTGGTTCATCAGTTTGAAACTGATCGATACTTCCGCACCCGGAGAACTTTGCCCAGATGTCTAGAAAGTCACTTAAGGGGTCTTCTCACTTTAGACGCTAGGACATGCTAATTTCGTGAATTCTTTGGATAGGTTTATATTATACGTATTGATATAAAAGTTGTTACACTTAAGGGGTCAGGCCACTCTGAAGGTCGAAAAAATAGGCTTTTTGGGGATTTTTTTTTTAGAAAAACTACAAAATAAATCGGGATTACAAAAAAGGGTGTTTATCATACATATCAGTGACTGTATGCAATAATTTTTTTGGAGCGATTAATTTCAAAATGGCGGCTGTGCAGCGTTTATCTAAAAACTGCATTTTTTAAGTTGGCCGGAAACATAACTCAGACAATTTTCAACCGATTCACTTGAAATGTTGAATATATCTCGAAAAATACATTGTCTATGGAAGTACGTAGGATTTTTTTTTATATTGCATAGTTCATTTGTTATTCACTATTATCTGACGATTTTGAGGCAAATTTTTGGAACGTGAAAAATTTGCCTATAAAATCGGTTGAAAATTGTCTGAGTTATGTTTCCGGCCAATTTAAAAAATGCAGTTTTGAGGTAAACGCTGCACAGACGCTATTTTGAAATTAATCGCGTCAAAAAAATTATTTTATACAGTCACTGGTATGTATAATAAACACCCTTTTTTGTAATCTATGTTGTAGTTTTTCTGAAAAAAAATCCCCAAAAAGTCTACTTTTTTCGGCCTCTAGAGTGGCATAAGGTCTTAAGGTAGTACCTCCACAGAAGAGTTGAATTAAGAATTGGTTGAAATTTGACATATACGTTATTTAATACATTATCCAAACATCTGTGCAATTTGAATAAGTTTGACCACCCCAAACCTGAGATATTTACACTTAAAGTTGGCTCGGTTTACACGTAACAAATGCGTTATGATGGGCAAACAGAGCGTCATTAATTCTACCGTCAAAACTAAAATTAAGAAATTGATAAAAAAAAAACGAGGATAAGCTACAGTAAGATATCACGAATAATGTGAAAAAAAATGAGAATGATTCACCATCTAGTTTCCAAGATATAACCATGAGAAAGCTTCACAATTTTGGTGCAAAGCCTGGCAAAGCCTGGAAAAAAAACAATTGGGGCAAAGCCTGGACAGTCCCGGCAAAAAGATTACTGGCAATGGTCGATCAAAAACACAATACAAAATATATTTTACGGCAATAAATTATATCCATCGTATTATCTACTAGTACCGAGTCAATATTGCGTAGTTTTTAATTTTATTCATTACTAATTAAACCAATTATCAATCTTTTAAACATGAACATGGTATGTAAACTTTTGGTTGAGATTTTCGCAGAGGAACTACCTTAATAAATACACTTTCGAAATACATTTAAAAAAAAATTTAAGTCCCTATTTATAGACGAAAATGGTAGTTCAAAAAATGTCCTTAAAAAATGAAGGTCTGCGCTGTTGATGAAATCTCGGAGATGGATCATCCGAAACAATAAAATCAAACGCTTTTAGATTCAATATGTTAATCGCTACAGCGCATATCATACGATTTTTTATATATGCAATAATAACAAAATGGCGGACATTTTTCGAACAAAACAAAAAAAACAGTTTCTTTCGGCGTTTTGGGAAAAAAAGGAAGTGCCAAAATTTTTAAAAATTCTTGTTATGCGCTATAGCTATGGTTGTAAAGAAAATGTGGTTAACAGTTCATAAGGATCGGTTCAGTAGTTTCGAAGATTTTATCAACAAGCCGTCGAAAAACGTTGTTTCGAGCAAAACGCATTTAACGTTTGTTTGGGTTACATAAATGCAGACATGTTTAAAAAAAATGTATTTCGAAAGTGTATTGATTTAGTGTAACAACTTTTATATCGATATCCATAATACAAACTTATCAAAAAAATTCATGAAATTGGCCTTTTTTAGCATCTAAAGTGAGAAGACCCCTTAACGAAATGCCGACGAATCGACGATCAAAACGAATGAGAAAAAGATGACGCATTGTTGGCGAAATCAATTTTGACCTACTGTGGGTAAAAAAGTATTTGTACATCTCACATGAAATTGTTTTTAATTGAGTTTTATTTGTTTGTTCGTGTTGACCCAAGATTTTGGTAAGCAAACACGAGTTATATGTAGGATAGGCTATCGAACACAGAAACTTTATAAAGCTTTTAATTTTTTTTCGTAGGATAATTTGAAAAGGACGATGTGTACAAATACTTTTTTTACCCACTGTGTATACTGGGTGAGGCGACAATTATTAGCGGTATAAATATTATCCAACCTGTCTTCAGACTTTGAAAACAAAAACTTTTCCTACAAACGTTGCATGGTCCGAAGGGAGTCATCGAGTGGTGACTACGAGGTTCATCCAAGTGGAAGCACCGCGAAAATTTCACGACCAACTCCGTTTTTTTAAATAGGACTTCTATTTTTTTTAGAATTTTATCAAGGAATTAAAAATAAGTTCACGCACCAAACTTCAAGATGGTCGAAAAAGATTTAGTATTAAAAAATCGACAAAAATAAATTTCAATTATTTTGGCCTGAAAACGATTAAGGAGCGAGATAATTGTAGGCAAGGAAAAAATGTGCCGATTTTCATGATTTTTTTCTTTAAATGAAAGTTTTCTTACCACTGTTAAGACTTATTGAGAAGAAATTTCACTTAAGTGTCGATTTTGTTGAAACTTATATATGTAATAAAGCATTGAAAACTATGACACACGTATTTTTCTTTATCTGTATTTTCCCCCTTTAAAAAACGATGCGACACGAACTTCTACAAAAGGTGCGCAAAGGATGACCACCACTTTCAAACACACGCTTTTAATCTGATTCGCATTGATTGCATTGTCTTATTCCCCACGGAAGGTTAATTCCCAAAAACTCGCAAGGGTATACGTTGGAACTAAAGGAAATAAAATAAAATAATATTTTATTTATTTAATTTTTAATAAATTCCGATTTAAAAAAACATCGATGAAAACATTTTTATTCATTTATAGAAGACTTTCACTTTTTTATGTTTTAAAAATAATATACGACAAATATAACAACGTTCAGATGATAAAATATCAAAATAATATCATCGTCATATACTTCCACTAATATTGCGTTAAACATTTTTTCCTACGTCAATTATTACCCCCACTCGCGTAACATTTACCTTATCATGAGGAATTCAATGTGAATATTTAAAAACATTTTTCATTCGCTGTCTCGACTCGTTACAATTGAAATTATAGTCGTGGCGATCTCGTGGAAAAGTTTCGTAGCCTTTGGTGAAATTAGGCGCGGGGCAAACTCACAGATATACCGTTCTTGTGTACAGTCGATCGTAGAAACTTTAATTCGTCCTCGAGCACGACGGTAAATCTAATTAAGCGTGCTCATTAAGAGCGCGATTTAATGACCCGTGAGCTAGGGGGGCGGAAGTGAATTACTATAAATTCGTCCAGCGCGAGTTAATTGCTCGAGCACCCGTAAGCTCAACGAGTTGGGAATTGGAAAAACGATTTTGAGAATTGCACAATTTCTCCTCGAACTATCCGTTTCGCGTTATCTCAAAATGTTCAGGAATAAGACTCATCCGATAATTTTTTTCTTTCGAAATAATGAATAATGAAATTGAAATATTAAATTCACAATTTCTCCTCAAAATATGCTTTGCGTGTAATCTAAAAATATACACGCGTGAAATTGAGTCTGGAGACTTCGATTTTTTTTTAATTTCGCATTTATTGATCATTTTTACGTTATAATCACCTATGTGCAATCTTATCAAAGTAGGCTTACGAAGGCAAAAATTAAGTGCAAAAATTATACATTCAAATAAAAACAGTACAGTATAATTTCGGCGTAGCAGAATATAATTTTTTTGCGTACATATAAAAAAAAGGTCATTTATATTAAGGCCTTATATACCTTTGGATGATCAGAAGACAAGGCTTTATGGGTTTTTAAAAATACTAACAAAGCAATTAAAATGCAGTTTGGCGGGTTTATTTTGCATATCTGCTGAACCTCAAGTCAAATTTTTATCAGAAAAAAAAATACAAAATTTTTGCTCAGTGGCCGGTAGAAAGAGATCGCCTTTTTTGAGCCCCTCCACGAATTTGTCGATTCGTTGGACATGCATATGAGCACCTATACGAATTTGTTTATTTTTTTCTCGTAATCTACATGAATTTCGCTTGCGAAGCACACACAATTATTACAAAATATTAATTTTTGCAAATTTTCCACTATTTTGAAAAAAAGTTGCATATTTCACTGAAAAAGCGGCTTTAACCCTTCCTCGACACACTTATATTTGGCCACGACTTTGAGACACTGGGTCAATTTGACCCGGATAATACTTCATGCACCTGCCCTTAACAACCCTTCGGTCGGGTTTTATTGAAAAAAAATCCGGGATACACTTTAAGGGGTTACCCCCACTTGCGATTTCGAAAAAAAAGATTTTTTTTATTGCATTTTTTTGAAGTATAAGTATCTGAGAATATGTCCTGAAAATTTCAAGTCGATCCGAACAAAATTGACTGAGATATGAGCGTTGAAAGAGAAGAATCCGCGTTGAAAGAGCGTTGAAATTGAAACTTTAAACGCGTTTTTCTCAAAATGGCATTTCTGAAGTCGGTGACCAAGATTACTCGAACACTAATGAACCGATCTTCTTGAAATTTTGCAGGCTTATTTAATACATAAAAATGTAGTCTTTAATCGTTCGATTTTTTTTTTTCGAAAAAAATGGCCGTTTTATAGCCAAAAAACGGCCGTTTTTTCGTTAAAATCGAACCATTAACTTTGACTGTCCGCCATTTTGTGAAAAATGACTATTTTTTAAAATCCTTCGATTAAAGACTAGTTTATACTTATATTTGACTAAATCCATCCGCATTTTTTTTTCAGATGATCCACTTTGCCGCAATGTTGGTCACC
Source organism: Ophion ellenae (assembly GCA_963210295.1). NCBI lineage: Eukaryota > Metazoa > Arthropoda > Insecta > Hymenoptera > Ichneumonidae > Ophion > Ophion ellenae. The sequence continues at coordinate 30,953,567 of OY723393.1, read as the reverse complement.
GCAAACCGTGTATATAAAAACATTATTTCATTGACGGCCATTTGCCACTAAACAATGTAATATTTTTCAATAAAAAAATTACGGAAAGTTCTTCAAGATGTGTTCTTTAAGATGGTATATTGATCGATTAAAAAAGTTGTGTAGTTTTCTTTAAAAAAATTCATGAAAAAGGCCTTTTTTTGCGCTACAAGTGGGGCTAACGCCTTAAACAATTCTCAATATGTCTGCATAATTAAAATTCGGAAAGTATAAAGTAGAATTGTCGTAAAAAATTATTAAAAACTTTCAATTTTTGGTGAGTCAGCATTTTATTTCAAATTCGTCCGGGTCAAAATGACCCAGTGTGCCAAAGAAAACTTATCTAGCAATAAGAACTTACCGGTGAAATTTGAAGTCGATCAGTTGAAAATTGTAGAAGCTTCGAGTCCGCCCGATTTTCAAAACACACTTCCAAAGAAAACACGTTTGAAGTTTTTAAACCTTTTTCCTTCGGACCATATCATTCTTGGGATGTTCATACATAATTTCCGACACTAAAAAAAATCATACATTTTTTTGTTTTCAAAGGTCACCCACGGCTTCGAAAGTGTCCAAAATTAATTCCCCCACTGTACAGGAATATCTTTTGAAATAATAAACAATAAAATCATTCCGAGGAGGTAACAAAAATTATGCAACAAGGAGGTTGGAAGGAAAATAAAATTGTCCTCACCTTTCAGGGTTGATTTTTTTTTCTTCACGTTTAATCACGTTGCACGGTATTTATGTTACAATAGTATGTAGTGATTACAGTATGGCAAGGTCATTGGTCAATAAATACTTCTTTCGGGTGTCCATGTTCGCACCGAATAATAATCAAATCGTCCGCCTTCTTTTTTACTTTCTTTCTTTTTTTTCCACGCGCAATAATCGTGTACACGCGCGATAAATTTAATTCACAGTCATCAATCGTTCGGTGAACCCCATCGTGGGCTCGGCATTCGAAAAAAAAAATCTATTCACAATATATAACTATTAATAGCCTAATAGACACGCTAAACGTGATGAACTAGAGATCTCTTTATCAGCGTCGAAGGCCGGCAGTCACTATACATAAAGGTCGATAGTGTGCGCGCATATGGGAAACATCTACCCGTCATGTATATATATATATATATATATATATATATATATATATATATATATATATATATATATATATATATATATATATATATATATATATATATATATATATATATATATACGTATATATATATATATGTATGTATGTATGTATACACGTACATACATATTTATATACAGGGTGGTTCACAACTATGATCACATAGATCGTGTCAATGCGAGAAAAACGTTTTTTTTTTTTTTTTTAATGTCGTGCGACCAAAATTGACCGAGATATTCGCTTTCAAATTCCAAGTTGTAGAACTCGGACCAAGCGCGGTTTCAAATCCACCTTCGGACAAAAAAGTTTTTTTTTCTCTTTTTCTTTTTCCTTCGGTGAAAAATAATGAACAAGGAGACTCGCCCGGAAAATTGATAATACGATTCAATAATTTTCGTCTATTGGCGAATAATCGACGAAAAATCAGATCCGCGTCGGACGTTGAGAGCGAACATCTCGGACAATTTTTGTCGCACGATATTTAAGAGAAAGCGTTTTACTCGCAATTGCATACGTACGCTTGCCAGGGGAACCTTTGTAGTCAATCACCCTGTACATACGTACGTACGTATGTGTGCACGATTATACACGTACGCGTATATGTACGTATGCAAACCTAATACTTTAAATTTAATTTGTCTTTAGTGTCTAATAGTAAGTTTTCTTAAAAGATTTAGGCAACACTATATACAATACTCCTCGTTACTTT